>CAAKMY010041869.1:0-13414 GCA_901111285.1 Corrigiola litoralis
ACAAGCACTTACTTCATATGAAAATATTCAACACTTAATACCTTCTTTTTAACACAAACAAGATAAACATTGATCATGGAAAATAGAAATACGTACTTGCTTCAGTACAAAGCCTCAGAACTACACACACACACAAATTGGCAACACAAAGAGTAGATCACCAATAATAACCCATGACAGTGAGCTTAGCAAAACTATTGGATATTCGAGTAGGCAACAAAACATTTGTTTTATCCTCCACAAATTCCCACTTTCACCCTTGTATGCATTTCATACAATTTCCAACATTATAAAGTATAAACACCCATCTCATCAAAACTCCATATAACATTTCCTTATCAAAACCCCCACACTCTCTCACTCGTTTCTTCCATAAAACCCAAAAAAAATGGCGGAAAATTCTGACCCTTCTTCAATGGACCTCGAAACAACTACCACCCAAAACGACAACTTATCCGTACAAGACCAAGAAACCACAACTTCCCACCAACTTATACTCCCACCCGGGTTGACTCAGGACGAGTTCACCGAGTTAATCCCATGGGTCACTGAGTTCCACACCTACCGAGTCAAAAAAGGGCGCCAATGCTCTTCCCTACTCGCCCAAAAGATCCACGCGCCACGCGCTGTGGTGTGGTCCATTGTGCGCCGCTTTGACAAGCCCCAGACATACAAGCACTTTATCAAGAGCTGCAACGTGCGTGATGGGTTCACACTCGCCGTGGGGTGCACGCGCGACGTCAACGTAATCTCGGGCCTCCCCGCCGCCACGAGCACGGAGCGTCTCGATATCTTGGACGAGGAGAGGTTCGTTACGGGGTTTACCATCATTGGCGGCGAGCATCGGCTGAGGAATTACCACTCGGTGACGACCTTACACGCTGTCCAGGGGGCGCGTGAGGGGGATGAGTGGACCGTCGTGCTCGAGTCGTATTTAGTGGATGTTCCGGAGGGTAATACGGAGGAGGACACGCGCCTGTTTGCTGATACTGTAGTGAAGTTGAACCTTCAGAAGCTCGGGTCCGTGGCGGTCGGGTTGGCGCGTGATGGGGCGAGTGGGGGTGGCGCGAGTGGGGGTGGTGGGGCAGTGGGGAACAGGTGATGACATGTTTGGGGGTGGGGCCCGCAAAAAGGTGCTGTTGAGGAAAAATATGTTTGTGTTAGGGGAATCTATCCAGGACATATTTCCTCTTTTGTTTCTTTTATCTCATTTTATTTTTATTTCCTGCCGTTTTTTTTTTTTTTTCTTATCTTTGTTCGTCCTTATCTGTAGCTCTTTCTCAATTTATCTTATGTGGATTTAATGTTTACTTTTGTTAAAGTTTATGTGGTTGGATTCGTTACCTTCCCAAGTTATATGAGCCAAGGAAATATTTGGTCAAAAGTAAGAACGTTTGTACAGGTTATAAGATGTTGATGTGCATGGACAAATTGGACATGTCACATGGATATGAAGTGTGACAAAACTTATGCAATATTATGCTCATTTTTGGCCCTTTTCGTTTTGCTTCTCAACTACTAATACCAACGGGTGAGACTGATACATGGATAACCATTTGACAAATGTGTTTCTCCTACCTTACCTCACTAGTCATTAGTAGTAGTCACTAAGACACTAACTATGTCTATATGCATGTTGGGGTGGCACCAGGTACTTGCGTTTTCTACACCATACATAATGCCAAAGGAAATGGGGTGTCAGGAGGAATACTTGAAAGGAATATCAAGAATAGTGCAGGGACCATTGTTTTGATATTCGTATATTCACATTTTATATCAAGGTTGTGTTATTCCACTGAGGCTGGGTAGTGGGTAGGGTTTTTTGCTTCAAAAGTGACTTCAAATTTGTGCTAGCAACAACATCCCAACATTGTGTTAGTATTCTATAGATAATACAAGTATGAAGAAATATATTCTGTAGGTGCCACAGTCAGTGTGTGCTCGATCTTGGCTTTTCTTTGTACATCTTGGAATCGTCGGTTCCTTCATGCCTCTTTTCATCCATCAAACACAGTAAAAGAAAGAAGTGCACATTTGACTTCACTTTTGTACTCCATATGATAAGGCTTATTTGACTGATTTTAAACACTTTGAGCATATCCTTACTGATTTTGAGGGACGGAGCATACTTTAATTTGCTGTTTCTTTCCTTACTGGTTTTCATTGACTTGGTTTCTTTTCTTTGGAAAATTTGGGTCACCAAGTTAAGCAAAATTCCAACTTTATATATGTTACTCTCACTTTGAGAACCTAGTAACACAATTATATGTACTAACTCACTATTTTCCTAAAGTCGAAAAAGTCAACAAAAAAAAAAAACAGTCTTAACATAAAAAATAAAAAAAAAAACTCAGAAAATTTATCCACATAAACTTCAACAATGTAAGCAATATTTTTCAATATTACAAGAAATAACCAATAGACTCAAAAACTACTATTATGGACTGTATTGAATACTAGTTACAATTTTTCACATTAAGACACAATGAAACGTATTATTAGATGTAACTAATTTACAACTCCATGCAAAGCATGAGATGATTATTTTAAAGTTTCACTCACTATGGTCTTTTTTTATAATTATGTTTTGAAGGTTTTGCATTAAACTTATTGTCCTATTATCGTTAATTCTGATAATAATTGATCAAATCATTTAAATATTTTTGAATAATGAAGAGGAAAAATTGCAAGTTATTTAAACCTAAATAGATGTTAAAATGGAATCAAAATTAAGTTAAAATGGGTCAAATGAATGGAGAACAAACAATAATTTGGTTTTCGAATAATGCATAGGAAATTGCAAGTAAAATGATAAATATAACATGAACATCATAGGAATTAATTAAAACTACACTCATGTCGATCGATTCATAAAAATCAACTTACTTTAATATTCGATTTTATTTCTAACGTCATTTGAAATGAGCAATCACAGAGTAGAAATCAATAATTTGGTTAGAAATAGTCTAATCAAGGTGAAATAAACGAAATTGAATTTCAAAGTGATGAAAATTATACGCGAATGAAATAGAAACGCAAAGATGATATGAAAATTATAAAAGACAAAGAAATATAAAATTACGAATGAATCCACTTACTTCAAGCATTCATTTATTTTATGGTGCCACTTATTGGAGGAAAACACATCTGAACAATGAATCAATGGTAAACATAACAAAAAAAAAGTGTAAATTGATGTCAAAGTATGAAATAAGAAAACCTCAAAAACGGTGATCAAGTCTTGAAAGAGGATGCAAATAGTTTTTTATTGCTCTTTTATAAACTAATTCAAGTAATTGAGTATAAGGGAAAAATCAATAGTCAAACTTTAGCGGTTTCAGTATTATCATAAATAGATAATCAATTAGTTTAATTAGTTAATAGCCAATTTAAAACATAATTATACCATGACTATTACGAAAACTAAAAGGTCTGTAATGAAGATGGCGTCCTTTGGTTTACTATCCCACATAAGTTTCCATAGGAGTTTTTTTTCTTCCAATTTATGATCCTATTAAATAGGGGTCACGTGTCCTTACTATAAAGTTTCTTAGGTGTATAAGATAATAATATATATTAGCTTTCCACTCTATTTAAAAGTTCATAAATAAATATTTAATATCGAAAAAAAGGCACTTGACTATTTTTTCTATCTTGATTTTGTTTTATTTTTTGATGATTTATGTTAGCCGACTCCAAATTTTTTTAGCACTTAGACTTTGCTGTTGTTCTTCTTGAAGGCTCAGTCTGACAAAACAAATGTGAACAGTTATTGAAACTAAAAAAATGTATCCAAGAAACAAAATAAGTCAATGAAACTGTGTTGTTTTTACCAAATGAGCTGATTAAATAGAATAATTTGAAATTTGATGAACTAGCTATTTTGGTCAATTGAGGTACTCGAATTAGCCTATCAAGTCAATGCAAACCACAACTTACTTGCAATTTCAGAATGATTGATTTCTCATGGCGTCAAAAGGGAAAAGAAGAAAAGAAACGATGAAAGGATGAGAAACAATGTTTTCATTTAACTTTTTTTTTTTTTTACAGTGTTTTCATTTAACTTGCCGAACATTGTCTTTTTGCACTATTTATAATTGAGGAATCAATATAATTAGCAGCTTTCATGAAAATGTTTAAATGTCACCACAATTTCATAGAAAAGTCATGTTAATTTCGATAGTATCTCTCTTGATGATTGAAAAGAAAGAAGAAGAAGGGAAATGATAAGAAGTAATATTTCCATTTTATACTGTAGGGATTGAAAAGGTTCTTGTGATGGGTTACATAATTGTATGTAGCGGAATTGTAAGAAAACTCATATTTTACAGGTTCGCTTAATGGATTCACGTCTTATAAAAAAAACATCTATGTTATACATAAATTTGCGGGGACAGAGTATGGTGGTTAGCTTAGTAGTTTTCGGTAGTGGCGAAAATATGTGATATTTATGGGTCACTTTAATTAAAGGGCCGAAGCATTAGATCCTCTCTACTCGATTGATCATCCAACTTGTCAGGACAACCTTTTCTTAACATCCGCTTCAAGGTATGAATTTGATGTTACCATCACAGGCAGAGCTTACTAAAGAGAAGTTTTGAGCCATTCATTGGCCCCTATCAGCCTATCACATTTCATGAACAATGATTATCACGTATTATATGGATGGTAGAGAACTTATATGATGCCTAAGATCCCACGTAAAAGGCACTAATGCCTTCATTTTGTTGACAAAGAAGTCCAAAAAAGCACTACCCTCTTCTATACATGGTGGAGATCGTAATAATCAAACCTCTTTTTCTCCATAAAGAAGTGAGAACTTGTCAAGTTGCATGATAATTTACTAAACATATGTTAAACTATCGTTTCAGAGCGAGGCATTGAAATTAAAGAAGCTACAAACACTTTGCTTTTAAAAGGCATGTGAGCAAAAAAAATTAATAAACATAAGAGCAATAACAATGGAAGAACTCAACAACATCATATTTTGACAAATTCAGAAAATAATACGTCCAATTTAAAGAACTCGACAATTAATAAGTGAACCAAGTTTATTGGATGGAGTCCACAATACACTAACTTTATATTTTATTCTTCCACATGGAAAAAGACAATACATATTCCCTTTATCTATGAAAATTATATAGTGAATGAATTAATGTATTTTAACCATCAAATAAATATAAATATATCATAATATTTTGCAATTAATATTTGAAAATCAATATTAAACCCCAAACCCACTTTTCCACTTCCTTCCTCGCAACCCACCCTCTCACTTGCGCCACCGCCTCCCCTCCCTCTCTTCTCTCCTCCCACCACCACCAGCATTCACTCGCCCACTTTTCGTGTTGTTCTTTTACCTTTTGCATGTCGCTGAACCATTAGGTAAATGCCCGCGTTATTTGTTTCTCATCCAAATCTTCGATATGAGGCTGCCAATTGTATGGAGCACTCGGTTGGTCTAATCACTTACCAAGGAGTAAACACTACTCGACTCGATACTTTTCCAACAACAATCGTGGTGGAAACAAAATCCAAAGATTGTAATCACATATTTTGGCCAATGACATATACTACGGGTAAACAGAGATAGACTAGAATCAAGGTTGGGAACCCTTTGGGTTGAGTGAGTTATTGTTGAAAAACGTTAGTGGTGGCAGCGGTCAACTAGAGTGGAGTTATACTCAAGTCATTTAGATACTTGAAGCAGGAATAATTTGAAAATTTAGATGCTCTCTCACAAAAACTTATGGTGAAACAGCCTCATATAAATATTTACCGTTATTTTTAAAATTCATGAATTATTAAGTAAGATAATATCCTAATCCCACTACCCATTGGCTACTCCAAAGCTCCCGAGTAAATTTGTACTCGCTGAACCCCCACCTATACCATGGTTGTTTTAGACAATGCAAAAGTCAAGCCTCCAAAGGTTGCTCTACTTGCTAGACTCAAGCGGGGAAGAAAGCAGAAAGGAATCCACATGAGTACATGTACATGCCTACATGGTTAATAAACGGTGCATGATTATAGATGATGATAGCAAGTTAGCAACTACGGAGTACTTAGCAAGTATTTATTCCCCTGCCCCTACTGACTACTGTTGTTGTAACATTAAATTGGCATCCCAAACCTACATCATGTAGTATAAAACGGATCACGTACATGTGTCACCCGTACATTGTATTATTTGTATATCTAGTCCATCCTAAATTATAAATAAAGAATGCGATCACGTCTGGACCTTATATCGAATACTCAAATGTCAAGGAGATCGAGCTTCTCATTTCCGATATCAAGACTATTATTTATTCGTTTAGGAAAGTCTCTATATATCATAGGTCACTCTCTCATCCCATCCCCCATACCCTGTTTGTTTATGGTCATGGACTATGAGTTGTATCTCCTTCTCAGGAAGGATTCTTTAGGTTGGAACTACATTCGTGGTTCAACCTAATCATATTTTATCCATCAAAAAAAAAAAAAAAAGAGCGAGCCAGCCAACTCAACCAGTACGTTAATGAAATTTGGAAGCCCTGATATTAATTTCTGTCTTTCTTAAGCACCCAAATAATACTCCATCATTTAGACTTCAAATAATTTATTTATACATTGACAGAAAGTTCACAGGATCAAGTCACAAATCAAACGCACATTCAGGTCATAACTACAGCAGCATACCACAGACTGCGGTAATCAACAGTAGATCATTACCTGCCAGGCTGCCACCGCATCAAATCTATTTATTATCTATTATTCTCTTTATTTTATTGAAGAGGGCATACGTGGGGAGGAGAAGCCTAATGACTACTGAGGGCATTAACCATCAAAACTATCTCAGTTCTGATTTACGGTCGAAAGTGGGTTTCTGCAGCCAATGCAGACAGACATGTATTGAACTGATTACTGCTTCACAAACTAAATGACTACTTGGTGAAGAAGAGATGAGATCCCAACATCAAGACCTGCAGTTCAACTGGCGAGAGAGGCTAACGAGATCGACCTGCAGAATCCGAAGACTTGAAGCAAAGACTTTCAAGAATGTCATGCTGATTACTCAGACAATTCACAGACTCGCTGTATGTAAGCTAAAGAACTCACTATTGGTAGTCAATACAGACAAGTTTTTTGAAGCTGTTCACGAAGGCCGGGAGCTTAGCACATCTGATCAGCCCCTGCTACCAACCCCCTGGTTTAAACATATTCTACTAACCAACTAAAAACTTCAGTTGACAAACAATTCAGTTTTTATGTTGTCCACGATTGTAATGTAAATAAAGCATCAAACTGCTCAGTGAACCATGTCCAGTGTCTCGATTCCTGAGCATGGAAAAAGCAAATAACTCTCCTAAACACCACAACCGGCTACGAATCCACGATTGTAACGTTCTGAATAATGAAGCATTATTCGCCTACAGCTCAAACAGACAACGATACGCGGTTCGGTACATGAAACAAAACAGCAGACAATATAATGCACCTGACAGCAGCTCTTAGTCTCTTACTAATTCCAACCAAGCTGTAAAGACCTTTTTCAACGAGACTAAGGGTCTATTGTCTTCATTTAAATTCTTCTAAATTCTTTTGTCCCAAGTTTTTGAAACTCTTGATTCCTGAATTATGCATGCCTAGCCAACTTCAAGAGGGGTACAAAGAACACACTCTAGATACTCAATAGCACAATCTTAAAAGATTCACGGAGAGTTGGATGCTAGATGTACAGCGAATACATACAAACTACCAAGTTTATGAATGTTAAACACTACAAATATAACTTTGAAAACAATCAGAAAGTAATAGAAATCTAAAGTTAGATCATCTTATGTACAGCAATGTACAACTCCAAAATAGGAGTTTTGAAATAAGCAATCAATTTACCCAAACACAAAAAGGATATTGATACAGACAGATATCATAGATAAGACACAAGTGCACACACAATTGCCCGAGATCCACTTAGTATACTAAAATCTCAACTGTGTACAAGTAACTCAAAAGCAACTTAACTGTCACTTTCACACACACCATCCCACCTCAGCCAAAAAGAAAGAAGAAAACGAAAAAAAAAACTACGAGAACAGATATTTGTAGCAAAGAGATTACACAGCCTTTCAAGATCAATGTGCTGAGCCATTCAGCCCAGACTGACCGAGCAAATGGAAGGTTCCCATAAAACATGTCACATGGCTCCGAAAAACATATAATAGGCAACCAACTAAATGCATAATCTCATGACCTCCAAAGAAGTCTACTCCATGAAAGTGCCATCTCAATTTGAATTTATGTACAGTCAGAAGTAACTAAGGAGCTTCAGCTCCTGGATACTCTCTCCCTCAAAATTCCGACACTCCAACAGACTAAGGTCATGCTTTCTGCTCCCCGTCCTCACACAGCAAATAGAACCCTTATATCCACACTCGCTCAAACTCAGAAAATTAACTGAAAATCAAAATCTTTGTATACAAATCTAGCAGCAAGACTCAATTATTTCGACATTAGGTCTATCTCCCATAACATCCCACACCGAAACAAGCAAGACTCAATTATTTTGTACACATTTCACTCGGTCACTCTGTAATTTTCATTCTCGCTACATGCTTGTAATTACGTCCTGAAGCCTGGAGATATTGTTTCCAACTCACATTACAGCTAACAAAAACCTGTATCCTCTTCTCATTCAACCTCTTTACCCTCCTGTCATTCAATAAATTTTTTCTCTTTCTTTCTTTTTTTTTTTTTTTGGGGGGGGGGGGGGGGGGGCTATTAGGATTTAGGACAAAGGAGACGCTAAGGCCAATATAGACAGGATTCAAAATCAGGTCGTGGGACAACCTCCCTACTAGTTGAGCTAGATGACAAATGCAATATGAGGAAACAAGGTGAAAGATAATCATGCTGATGAGGAGATTCGAACCGAGAACTAGTCGCGTCTATAGTTAGCTTCTTACCAACTGTGCTAACATTGTTGTTCTAAAATAATATATAAATAGAAAATGAAGATTAGAATACCCAATTTGTGAATGGAACCACAGACCTGCCCCTTACAATGCAAAGTTCAAAACAACAAGGCACTAATAATTACCTAAGAGAAGGCCATTTTCTTTTCAATGACAATGAGACACTATTTGCCAATCACCAGAAAAATACATCACCTCTCGTCCTCTCCAGACTCATCAGAATCAAGATTTCTCATCTCTAGCTTGAACACTCCCAACTCTAAGATATTTACACAAAATAAAGTAAACTTTGAATTACAATAATTAGCAAATAGTTCTGAATACTCCCACTGTTTCTCCCCCCCCCCCCCCCCCCTCTCTTTACCCAAAGGAAAGAAGAAAAGGATAAAATAGCACACCATAAGCCCATTGCCTACCCAAACACTCCAGAGCAATTTCCTTTTTTCCGCACATGTCAATACCAAATTGATAAGGAGAGAAGGCAGATAAGGAAACAGAAAGAAAACTTAGAAATTTTGATTGGCTCTCAAGAATGAGTAAAAGCAAGGATAACGAAACAAAGAAAAGGTCCAGTCAAATAGGTAGTAAAGAAGAGTTCTTACACTCAAGTTCAGCCAAATATTTAAATCAAAGCCGGATTAAAGGTTACTTAATTTGCTCAACACCCCCCCCCCCCCGGCCGAAACCACGTCCCAGTTCATAAGAAGTGGGTCGCGGCTTGTAGCTCTTCCGAAACTACATATTAATGTTTCCAGATCCCTCCAAGTAGCGTGCCTAACCCTTAGCCATTAGTTACCACCACAATTAGTAGACAAAGGAGATGCTCAAGTTCTTATACGGGCTTTCAGATCTAATATTCATGTGATACAACCTTTCAGATCTGATTGTTGAAGGCTGAATTGCTAAATTAAGGAGGAAAACCTAGGGGCTTTTGTTCAGGGTTAAAAGATGGTGGTTTTATAGCCCAGGTCTGGTATATTTCCTCACTACCGGCTAGATGTGAGTATGATAATGGGAGCATAAAATGAATTCAGGTTCAGGGGTTCAGGCCATTAGAAATTGTTAATTTGAGTCTCTCCAGATTTTAAAGCAAAACACGGAAGTCAAAAGTGTTAATTAATAGCTCCACAGGTGTAATAGGCACTTGGGGAGAGAGTAGTGATCAGAATACCCAATTGTTCATTTGCTCGTCTTTATGAATCCATAGAAACAAATGACAAGTGAAAAACTTTTGTGCAGTCAGGGATCTATTTGAACTTGGTGCAAGCACAAAAGGAACAAACAAGTACCACTCCCACATATAATCGATTCAACTCGTGCAATCAAACAGTTAAGAGACATGATATGTTTCTTCATTTTCATTTTCACCCAAAGATTTCTAAGTTTCTAACTTTTAAATTAATAATTAACAAGCCAATACGCCATCATTCCCAAGACATGCCAAAAAACTTATTAAGTTGCTAACTTCGATCGCATGACATTGATACAAAAACATGTTACTTACTGTTAGAAACAAAAGAACAATGAAAATAAACTAAACTGTTCAGTAGATTTCTTACATAATATACTGCTGAATGGTTGTAAAGCCAGCTCCTTTCGGTGGTAAACCCTCGCCTTGCTCTATTACTTATAGCTCGTGAAAGTTTTGCTGATATGTGCTTGAAGCCTTTATTACACCAGAGTGCCAACAACAGAGCTTTTGCCAGACAACAAGTTCCAACTTGATACGAAACCTCACTCATATTCATAAAATTGGTATGGACAAAAACCAATGAATTCAGAGCTATTTAACTTCAGGTGAACAGTACTGAACACTAACATCAGATTGTACAGATGGTTTCAACTTCTATCCTATCCTATAATGAAGGATATATGTCTGCATCCTAAACACTCATGCTGCAGTCAACTACCATGTCATAGACATTTACCATAAGCTATTGATCCCTCCATCCTGGACTTGACAATGGGAAAAATCCCGAAGGCGATAGAGGAAACCCATATCCTGGAGAAGGTGGTGGCTGAGGACCCGGACCCGAACCCAAAATCCCATTTTGGCCCATTTGTGAAAACGCGAAATTTGGACTCAATGGTGGTGGAAACTGACTCCCAGGTGAAAGAAGCGGATACGGTGACCTTGGTGTTGGAGACAAACAATTAAAGAAACTTGGTGAAGGCAACACGAAACTTGGTGAAGGCAACAAGAACTGGGAAGTTGGTGATGGTAGAAGGCCAGTACCATTTGTTCCTGGTGAAGGCAATGGTTGCACATTTGGATTAGGAAGCAGACCAGAAGACGGTGATTGGGCGTGAACTTGTCCAGGAACTTGTGGATGCACAGGAGGTTGACCTTGAGCTTGTCCAAGACCTTGCGGCTGCATAGGTGGCTGTGCTCGCATTCCTTGATACTGGCCTGGAACTTGGAGCTGCATCTGGTGTTGAGCTTGAAATTGTCCCGACATTTGTGGTTGCCATTGTTGATGACCCGGCATAGAACCTTCATCACCAATACAATTTTGCAGTTGCTGCATATAGGCTGAAATAGGAGACAGCGCTGGAGTGGTCCAAGCTGCGTTACCAGGAGCAAACTGTTGCATCCCTCTAGGAGAAGGCTGACCAAACTGAGGTGGCGGCATCCCTCTAGGGGAAGGCTGACCATATTGAGGCGGAGGCTGCATCCCTCTAGGAGAACGCTGACCAAACTGAGGCGGAGGTCTAGCAAAACCATTATTGAAACCGTTATTGAACTGAACTTGAGATGGACCCATATTCAAGCCCTGTGGCTGAGGTTGCATAGGAGCCTGAGCTACAACCACCGGCTGCATTTGAGGGCGATTAATAGGTGTCAAAGGGGGAGGTCTAATCCGTTGAAGCCGCATACTCGAGTTTTTAGGCGGATGATTAACAGGTGGCCTTGGCAATGGATCATTCCGCGAAGGTGAACCAGTCAACTGCTGAACAATGCTCCTGAAATCATTCTTACTAATGTTGTAAACCTGCGGCTGTGGCGGCTGCCTTGCCGGACTACTACCAATACCATTACCACCAACACCAACACCACCACCATTACTACTATTAACAAAATTAGGTTGGTGCAATGGACTCTTCCTTATGTTCTTCCCAATCTTGTTCACACCCAAGTATTCATTCGGCCTATGCTTCGAAACATTCGAATTATCCATCTGTCTACACTTCAACCCAAATCAACCAAAACAAGTAAAGCTCAAATCTTTCTTCACTACTGTTCACATACAGTCAACTGCTCCAGAATTCTCTACAAATGACCACCCAAACTCAAAACCCACATAACCAAGAACTTATAAAGCTCAAATCTTTCTTTACAACTGTTCACATACAATCAACTGTTCCACAATTCTCCAAAAAGGGTACCCAAACATCAACTTTTGAACTTCCAAATCTCAAAAATCCAACATAAACTCCAACCAAATAACCAAATATTCACAAACAAACAGTACACCAAATATTGAGATTCAAAGAGCCAGAAATCATACCCTTTTTCTATAATCACACAAACATGCACCTCCTGAGATCAATTTCTGAAAAGGGTCCACACTGAGTTGCAAAAATCAGTCAAAACCCAATCAATAAAAACCATAAATTTCCAACCTTTCAGACTACTTTTGCATATGTATGACTTGAAAGAAAATGACTGACAAAACTGTTAATAATGTTCAACTATATGACTTGTTCAAAACAGACTAATAACAAGTTGAACTTAACAACTCTCTTTAATTATTCATTCCTCTTTATATAAAACAAACACACATAAACTTTTTATTCTATTACAGTATTATATGTAAATATAAAAAGTGGGTTTTGTACAAAATTAAGGGGAGATCAAGCAAAAACCCTAAAGAAGGAAATAATGTTTGGGTAGAAAGAGGAAAGTTGAGAAGAGGTAACGTACAAATTAACAGTTGAGGGGATAAATTGCGCAAAAGTGGGTCAATAACTAAATGAAAGTGATATTTATTTATTTATTTATATTCTTGTAGGTTGGCAAACAAAGAAACAAGTCTACTCTACTCTACAACTAAAAGGTGGAAGTTACTAGTTACTTTGGTCCCACTTCATGTTCATTACTGTTTGACTGGTTGAGTAAGAGTATTTTTTCTTGGATTATAGTTTGGTGGACATGAATTGGACTTATTGTATACATCTCAGAGTATCTGTTTTTGAGTTTTATTGACGGTTCATTATTGTTTGACTGATTAAGAGTGAGTACTTTTTTCTTGGATCATAATTTGATTGACATGTATCGCGGACCTATTGCATACCTTAAATAATAGGTATTTTTAAGGGATTTTCTCCTGTGTACCCTTGTACTATACACGAAAATCCAAAATACCCCTGTGTTTTTTCGACTAATCCAAAATACCCCCAAGGTTGAAATTTCGACATAAAACACCACTAATGACAACTTCCGTTAGTTTTTT
>CAAKMY010041872.1:0-18357 GCA_901111285.1 Corrigiola litoralis
ATTCTATTTTTTATGTGGTGAGAATTGTTTGTTTAATATGTAGGGATATAATTTACATGCATACTGACTGCTTGATCAAGGTTGTGGCCTTGTGGGGTTTACATGTTTAGGATTTTTGGGTGTTTGTGATGTTAAATTTTGTTATATGTTAGGCTTTGTTTGGTTTTAAGGTAGATAAATTTTAAGGGAAATAGGTTTGGACACGAAATTCCGTTACTGGGAGTAAAAGTAGACGGAGCCATGCTGGCCTAATAAAGGCATATACATGTGTAACTCAATTTCGGCGCCTAGGGAGCTTAAGAAAATTTAGATTGGAAGGATTTGGTCTACTTTTATAATAAATTAGACAGTTTTTTTGTAAAGAATTTGTGAAGGGAGTGGAGGTAGTGGGCTAGTGGCGAAGCCAGCTAGTAGCGAGGGAAACGCTACCCCAAATTCTAGATAAAGGTAGAAAAATGGTAAAGAGTAGTAGAAAAGATAGAAAGTTACGGAGGAGGGAAAAGAAAGAGAGAAGAGGAAGAGAAGGGAGGGGAGGGAAATTTTGACATTCCTTGCTTAGAGAAGGAAAAACCCAACTTGGGAATTGAGGACAACCATTTTCGAGAAAATCAATTTGCCCCAAACAGAAAGAGGCTTAGTATTAGATAAATTTGTTTGTTTAAGGGGTAAGGTTGTATACATCCGACCTTACTTGGGTAATGTTGTTGTATTATTTTCTCATTTTAATCATGTGAAGAACACTCCATAGAAAGTATTCTTGGTGATAAGATTGAGATGGGTCAGAGGTCCGAAATCACCCCCCCTCTCTCCTCTTTGTAGTTATTGTACTCTCTTAGTGGCTCCTATGGTTCAAAAGCCTACGGTCATTCTTAATTGTTATGTGATATTGGATTAAATCAAAATGGCTCACTTAGCACTTTGTGTTTCTTTTTATCCTGAAGTAGCAAATGGTTTGTGCACTTTAGTTCAAGAGCCAATCGAAAACAACCTCCTTGTGTTATTGCAATGTAGGGGTAAGGCTGTGTACATCCCACTCCTCTCACCTTGGAGCCTCTTTGTTGGCATTGGGGTTATGATTTTGTGGCCGGCTTGATTTTTTCGATGGGCACTTGAACTTTGTACATTAGATTGATGAGGAGATATGATGCTCGGTTTTGTGATTAGATAAGAATGCTAAGAAAAGCTTAGAAATGCTTGATGTACCATTGATTAAACGGTTAGCTTATCATACCATGTATTCTAGGTGTTCTGCTATGCAGCTGTTTAAAGCGGAAAACTGATAATCATTTTAGGTAAGAACTCAGGAGTAATAATCTCTATGTTTAGGCATCCTGTCATACATAGTCACCAATACGAAGAACCTGTTTCTTGCATTGCATAAAGGAGTTACTTCTGGTCACTTTAACTTCTGTTCAATTCAAATGTCGGAATAACTAGTTTACATCTGTGTTCCTTCACTGTTGAATAGCTTCTTCCCTGTGGATGAGGATGTTTAGTTTGCGGCAGGAGCAATGGGTGTGTCCCGGAACGGTGCTCAAAATTCTTCGGATATCTTTTGTGGGCTTAGATGGGGGTAAAGACAAGAACTTGTTATGGAATTGTGTTGTTCTTGCTGTTTTTTGGTGTATCTTGTTAGAGAGAAATTCACGCATTTTCACCGGAAAAAGTCTTTCTTTGGAATATATATAGGGGAGGATTGTTTATTTGGCTTCTCTTTGGGCTAAGGAGGCCGAAGCCTTAAAGGGGTCCGTGTTACCCTTACTGAAAGGCATTGGACGACTTTGTAATTCTTGTTCGCTAGGAGGACTTCTTGTTCTCTTATGTGCTTCTTGATTCTTCAATAATAATAATAATAATAATAATAATAATAATAATAATAATAATAATATTTTTCTATCCAAAAACATCTCTTTTCATCATTTTTGAGTGGGAATTTGGATAGTGTTTGACTCACATTAGTCCTGCATTTTGCAGGTTATGTAATGGCAAAAGCGAAACAAAGAGATCAACATCGCAAAGGTCCTACGCACAGTGAGTCACCGGAAATTCTTCAAGATCCTGCCAAGTGGTACAACTGAAGTCCTAGTCTTCGATATTTCGGGGTGTGTCCGTGAAGTGATTGTAATCCTATCGCTGTGATATTTTAACCTTGGCCATCCAGCCTTGAAGAAGGCTACAATCTGTTGGATTCCTGTAGAGAGAAGGCATATTTGTACATTTAGAGCATGGTAATATAATAGAGTGAGGTGATTCTTTTTGGCGATTCATTGCGGTAATATTGTCATCACTGTCATTTTTTTGTATAAACAAACTAATGAGTAATTAACATTCTCATTGGGATCTTCTCTGTGTCTTTTCTATCTCATGTAAGTGTTTAATGGAGCCTGAAGTTGGATATATTTGCAATCGACCTTGTTAGGTGTCATTTATATATGCAAGTAATATGTTAGCATTCCATCATTTGCTATTTTGCTATATTCTGCTGGCCCTGCTGCTGATCACTATCGATTGAGAATGTTACCGTGGGCATGAAATCTAAAAAGAAAATAAAACCAAATATTAAGAGCCTGTTTATTGCTTCTCAACAGATAATGGGCGGTCAGATACATATATGAACATTCCTTGCCGCATGCCACTAGTAAACAGGCTTCTGTAGTGAAGATTTAACCTCCAGGCTAAAAGTTAATGAATTTTGATGATAGCAATTAGCTAAACTTAAAATGATGATGAACTGGTTTTGTAATAACTGTTCTTCTGATAATTGAACTGGAAATGAAACCTCGTCCTGGTGCTGCATAATGGGCAGAACTGATGACAGAGTGCGCAAGCAAATTGTTACAGGTGCATAATCCCCTGTCACTTTATAGTGAAGCTGAGAGTTGCTCAAAAGTGCAGATATTTTAATACTCATGTACAGCTGAGTCTCCGCGAAAGAGACAAATGCTTAATATGGTCCCCTGGATGTTTGAGGTGGTTACTTATATATTTTCAACTTGGGTGGGGCTATCTTAGATGCGTTCGTCTCTGAGGTCCATCCACATCCAATCCCCAGCACCATCCTATCTCAAACTTCTACCAAAATTTGCTGAAAATTTATGTACCTCTACCAAGTACCAAGTACAAGCTACAAAGCTGAAACTTTTTTTTACATCAGTGTAACATGAACTGCTGATAAATTGGTATTCCTCAACCTTCCTAATCACTCCTCTTCAATGCCAGGAACTATTCAGGTTTCTAGTAAGTGGTCTTTTCTCGTCTTAAAAGCAACTTATCTAAGTTTCTCTAATAGCACTACATACGAGGAGTTCTGTAACTCTGCTTTTGTTTTGCCAGTACTAGAATTGGTGGGACTTCCATCCATACAACAATCATCGTCAATGGACATTAAGGGTGAGTACGGTTTTTAATTTTCTTGATGAAGTATCTTCAGCTTCTCTGGATATACATTGTTGTTTATTCACTTACAAATGTGACAATGCAGTGTCTATGGGAAAGCAAGCACATGAGATACAAGAGAAGGGTGATTTTTCTTTGTAATGTCGCACAACTTCTTGTAAATCTTCACCATATTAGTTCACTTATTTTACTTAGTTCTAACGAAGGAATTTTATGTTTTTGACGAACTTTTAGCACATTAGTGTCTTTTCGGGACAATTTGAATGTGTCAATACATGACTATGAAGGGAATGAAATAGCGCATACAGGTTTGTACTATATTTGTTGTTTTTATATCCATACCATATGTTACCATTAGAAAAAGGCCATTGATGAAAGAGAATTAGTTTCTCTGCAGGTATCCAGACTAGATCAATTGTTGAGAGGGGTATATGGGATGATTTATTTCCTCTGAACGGTGGTGGGCATGTGCATATGATACTGCGGTTCATCCTTACTGAAGAAGAGCAGAACCGGATTCGTAGTATGGTAAAGTGGTATCTATTTGAATTACTTTGTGGTAATTTTTAAAATGTAAAAGTGCTCCTGTGAACTCTGAAGTGAATTGCCTGTATGTTAAATGTGGGATCCCTATCAATCTGTTGTCATCCCAAACTTTATTAAACTTTCCTTGAATTCACACTGTTAAATGATTTTGAAAAGTTTGCTTATCACAGAGAGAACTTGCAGCACGAAAGAAACAGGAGGATCTTCTCAAGAGGAGTCGTAGTAGCTCTGATCTCACCGTTGCTTCTGGTGGTAGGTCCGCATCAGTTGTGTTCCTCGGCTCTGGACATGATATCATATATCTTAGGTAGGTCTAACAGTATAATTTCTGTTGCATTCTAAACTGTATACTTATTTCAGGCCAGCACCTTCTGGAGATAAGCTGAAGACTCCCCAATATGCTAAGCAGGGAAATGTCAGTCGTGCTGACAGCCAAGGTCCTAGGGTACCGGCTGGATCAAATGCTGATGTTCTCAGTGAAGCTTCTCCTGGTCAGAAGAAACAAGTAAATTCCATCTAAAAGTTGTTTTAAACTTTCAATCTTTGCTTCGCGAATTGGATAATAGTAATATGTTTCATTTACCTTTGCCACACCAGGCATTTTCTACCTCCAAATCAACTGGTGCATTAGATAAGCTGTTTGTTAATCAACGTGTTAAGGAAAGGATTCAACGGCAAGATCAAAAACAGAAGAGGCAGGTAGATAAAATGCCTAGCAGTGTAAGAAAAATGATAATTGCCCTGGAAAGTAGTCCAGTGAAGGTATCTGTTCTTGCTTCCGAAAATTGTGCAAATAGCATATTTACTCCAAATAAACTTTAAGAATGAAAAATTTTCTCTCACAATCAGGAAGAGTTACCTGGTACTATTAACACAAGAGGATCAACTCGATTAGGTAGTACGCCTACAGTGGAAATAGTTTCAAATGCACCAAGCTTTATGGAGATAGTTCCGATGAATGTCAAAAAAAATTTGTCCACTCATTCTACTCCAGGTATATTTGGGAAGGGAAGAGAAGTTGGGGATTTTGTAGCTGCTCAATTAATAATTCAGAAGAAAGACCAGTTCAACGAGCCAGAATTCCAACCTATCGACGAGATGCATAATGAGAAGAATAGATCCGAAATGATCATTGGTAAAGAAGAGAGTAAAGAGAAGATAGAACATCCTCCGAAATTGTGTAGATCACCCCCTTCTCAGAGATGTAAATCTTCTTGGAAGACGCTTATTCAAGCTTTGCCAAGACGAAACCAGTTTGCTACTGTTTTACTCACAGAAAATCAAGTGTCAACTTCCTGTAGTCCTTTAGTTGTTGATAAGAACTGGAGGAGCAAACACTGGAAATCTTTTCAACATAAAGCGAAATGCAAAGTATCTTCTGAGAATGAGCATTACTTCCTCCATAGCAGTCGCCGTTGGATCTTTTTAGATGAAAGTATATACTCATGTGTACGAAGTGATGATATGCCCTTTATAGATCCCTTTGAAGGCTGTCTTTCCAATTGCAGTCACGATACCAACCAAGAAAAGGTCAGTTGGACTGGCTAGATGACAAGAAGAAGCTTATTAAAGTCGTTGCTTCCTTTTCCCCCCTACAGAAATCTTAGGGCTTGTATCTTTGTAAGTGCATCGTGCATATTTGCTGGAAAAAAGTATTATAGATTCATACTTCAAGCTGTTCAAACAGCATATAACATCATTATCATCCAGCTGGTGCCACAAATGCGCTAAAGGCCATCAGTGTGCTCAATCGCTGAATGAAACGATGTTAAGAGTTACAGTGACGAAAACTGAATGTCTGATAAGCAGATTGAAAGAAAATGCATAGCTCTCTATATATTGTCAGAATTATTCTACACTTTTCGACATAGGAATATACTATCTGATGTAGACATGACTTCTGAATGTAGGCTTGCCATTTAATATTTATTCTCATTGTGATCGGATGACTTTCAGCTCACAGACACTGGTATTGTGCCAAGTGAAGATGAGAAGATCTCTGTTGGCTCTAGACAGTTGGAGTCCGACAACAGACCTAATAATAGAGATCCTACAAGACCATTTGAGCAGGTTTGCTTTTAATCTGTGTCCATTAATTTGGTCACATAAAACACATAAAACTCTGATGTAGGAACAAATAAAGAATACTATGCCAATGTCCTTGCAGGCGATGAAGATTGCAATCATGGTAGGGTTTGGCCTTCTTGTTCTCTTCACAAGACAGAGAAAATAAACCAAGGTACAAGTCTTACATCTGCATTTACTCCTGGTGTTGCTCAGTTGCTTGCATAATCGGCAAGAACCACTATGTCAAATGCTAGTTGAGATGCTCTTGGTCTCTTTTTAGAGGCATCATAGAAAGTTTCTTACCAGTGGAACATGCATACATTATTTTTTGTTTCAAGTTTCATACTCCGTATTTCTTTTGTCCCTTGGCCTTACGAGTTGTCGACTTATTTGTAAACTCATATAACTTCTGATTGTATGTCTCCTGCAATTGTAGATATTGAAGTCTGTTATCGAGTTGGCTGCCGTTGCAGAATGATATTGCCATACCAAAATCTCAATTTTACGTTGATGTACTCACACATGGAGCTACTTTGTGCTGATGTAAATCCATTGCTGCCTTCACTTACCCTCGCATCATAATTCCTATGATTCTTTTGATTGTTCAATCAATTTCTATAAGAAAGGGTGATTGATTGGAAGGATGATATGATGGAACTGGTTTTAGCACTCCTCCACTTTGTCTACACTTATCGTCAGACAAATGTTGAGAACAAAATATTTAGATATAAACTAAATCAGTCCTAAAATCACTGTCCATGATACATGGTTTAGAATCATAGAAATCATGAGTGCAAATTTTTTGCAGTAACGAGTTTTACTTTCTCTTACCACAAGTAAGATTCTTACTTAGGCAATTTGAGTCAAAGTATAGAGAGAATCATAACTTTGACACTAATAGTGTTTTTATTTGTTATAAAGTCTTTCACCAAAGTATGGAAATTTTAAAATAGAAAAGAAACATATAAATGAAAATTAATGGTCCGACAGTAATCATAGCGATCCTCAACAAAAAAAGAATAAAGAATAAATAAAAAAGAAAAAAGAAAAAAAAAAAAAGAGTATAGGCTTATATTGTTGTGAGAGGGAGTTTAATTATTACAACAAAATAAAATTAGACCTACCCATGCACATTTTGATCAACTCGGCGAGGTGTTGCTCTAGCTTAGCTAGAGATTTAGGGACTGAAATAGTGTTAAGACACATGAAAGAGAGCTTTGTCATTCTTATAATTCTATCCAACTCTACTTCAAACTAAACTAGGTTAAAAAAAGTCAACATATAAGATTTTAAGATATAAAAAAGGTACAAGAAAAACGTCCAAAGGTACAAGAAATTTAAATGGAAGTACATGCTACTGGTAATAATTTGCCATAGAAATGTAAGCACCTATACACTAATGTTAGATGGCGTTCTTAGCACGATATTGTGCCAAGTCATCATGCTACGATAACACAACATGTCATCATACATTCTATCTTTATCAAATTTTCCAATTTAAAATATACTTAATTGTCATCAATATTATTCATAATAAAAACCAAATTGAAATCATATAGGGGTATATTTTTCTAAAAAGTATATGACCGAAAAAAAAAACGGTAGCAAAAGAATTTTTTTAAAATTCACTAAACATCGCCAGGACCAAACTCTAGTTAAGATTTTTTTTTTTTTTTTTTGTTTTGAACCCGTAGTTAAGATTAAAAAAGTGTGATTGATTTAAACAGTTAGTTATTTAAAAATATTTTGTAAAAAATAGTTTTAACGAAAAATAAATAAACAGGGTGATAAACCCTAAACCTCACCGCAAAACCCGCGAACTGTCTCCTTACCTTTGCTCCCTGTGTGTCTCTCTAAGCAGACATTTTTACACAACCTTAAACTTTAACAACAACAACAATGGTTCGAAGCATCAAAAGCGCTAAAAAAGCCAAACGAAAGAACAGGGTCACTTTTCATAAACTTAAACTTTTCTAATATATAGATATGATTATGGTTATGGTTATTATGGTTATGGTTATGGTTATTGTTATGTAGTGTTGATTTTCTGTATTGTTGTTGATATTAATATCAGGGTCCGAACCATGGTGAGTCATCATCGTCTGCAGGAGCAAGGGGGCCCACAGTGCCAGCAAGAGTGTGGCAGCCAGGTGTGGACTCCATTGATGAGGATGAGGAGCTTCAGTGTGACCCTTCTGCTTATAACTCCCTTCATGCCTTCCAAGAGGGATGGCCCTCCTTGAGGTTGTCTTTAATGGCTTGTTTGATTTATTGTACTTGTGTGTTTAGCTTATGTTTGGATTTATTGATAATGAATGAATGTCGAAATGTTTTGGCTCGGGATATTTTTCGTGCCTTGGTGTTGTATTTAGGTAGTGGGATGATGGGTTATTGATGATACTATGATGAATGTCGAATTTTTCGACTTGTGTTGTATTTAAGTAGTGGAATGATGGGTTATTGGTGATATTGATGACGAATATTGAAATGTTTCGACTTGAGCTATTGTTGAGTAGTAGAATGATGGGTTATTGGTGATATTGGTGATGATGAATATCGAAATGTTTCGACTCGAGCTATTGTTGGTGCCTTCATGTGTTGTATTTAAGTAGGGGTATTGGTCATATTGTTGAGGAATATCGAATTGTATCGACTCGAGCTATTGTTGGTGCCTTAATGTTGTATTCAAGTTGTAGAAAGTTGGGTTTATTGGTGATATTGATGATGAATGTCCAAATGTTTCGACTTCAATTATTGTTGGTGCCTTCATGTTGTATTTGAGTAGTAGAATGATGGATTATTGGTGATTTTGATGTTGGATTTCGAAATGTATCGACTCGAGCTATTTTTGGTGCCTTGGTGTTGTATTTGAGTAGTAGAATGATGGGTTAATGGTGATATTGATGATGAATATCGAAATGTACCGACTTGAGCTTTTGTTGAGTAGTAGAAGGACGGGTTATTGGTGATATTGATGATGATGAATATCGAAATGTTTCGACTCGAGCTAATGTTGGTCCTTGGTGTTGTATTTGAGTAGTAGAATGAGGTGTTATTGGTGATATTGATGATGGATATTGAAATGTATCGACTCGAGCTTTTTTGGTGCCTTGGTGTTGTATTTAAGTAATAGAATGATGGGTTATTGGTGATATTGATGATGGATATCGAAATATATTGACTCGAGCTATTTTTGGTGTTCGTGTTGGTTATTGGTGATTTTGATGATGAATTTGGAAATGTTTTGGCTTGAGCTATTGTTGGTGTTCATGTTGTATTTGAGTAGTAGAATGATGGGTTGTTGGTGTATAGATGATGAATTTCAAAAGGTTTCTGTTTTGAATGAGTAGAAATGTTAGGTTTTTGGTGGTGCATTCATGTTGTCTATGGGTGGTAGGATAATGGGTCATTTGGTGGTGATTTCTTGTTAAAATCGATCATAAATGACTGTAAATGTTGGGTATTTGGTGGTGATTTCTTGTTATATTAAAAATGACAGGTCATTGGTGATATTTACGATAAAAAGTAAAACGTTTCTGTGAGTGATTGTTATATTTTTTTGGTGTTTGTGGTGTATTCATGTTGTATGTAAGTAGTAAAATGATGATTCAATGGTGATCTTGATGAAAAAGTCAAAATGTTTGGGTTCGAGTGATTGTTAATGTTGTCTGTTTAATGGTGCACTGGTGCCTTCATGTTCTATATGGGTGGTAGAGTGGTGGTGAGTTAGTGGTGATATTGATGATAAAAGCGAAACATTTGCATCGGAATGAGTATATATGTAAGTAGTAAAATGATGATTCAATGGTGATCTTGATGAAAAAGTCAAAATGTTTGGGTTCGAGTGATGGTTAATGTTGTCTGTTTAATGGTGTACTGGTGCCTTCATGTTCTATATGGGTGGTAGAGTGGTGGTGAGTTAGTGGTGATATTGATAATAAAAGCGAAACATTTGCATCGGAATGAGTATAATTGTTGGGTTTTTGATGATGCCTTCATGTTGTATTTGGTTAGTAGAATGTTGGGTTATTTAACTTTTGAGAAACTTAATGTTTTATAGAATCTGGGTTGATAAATGTTGAGCTCCCCTTGAGGTGAGGGCTTTGACTTGGACTATGGTTGTGGGGGAGGATCAACACTAAGTAGATCTTTTAATGTTGTTGACGGTAGGCCCTGTGTTGTTTTTAGTCCGGATATGTGTGTCATATATAGGAGAAGCTCTGAATGTGGTTCCCTGAGACTGCTTGGTATTGGCAATGAACACTGGTGTTGTCCTGCTACTTTGGTGGAGTTCCCACATTTGAGGTTCACATGTCCCCTACTGAAGAGAGGACTTTGTTGTAAGAGTGTGCTAGAGTAGTTGTGGTTTGATGTAATGGGGTTGAGTAAAATTCCCTGATATTTTCAGGGTTAGCTTCTCCTTTAGAATTTGGGAGAGAGTAGTTTTTCTAGCTTTGCTTTGGGATAAGGGAGATGTTGCCTTCAAGGGGGTTCCAATTCCTTTTTTCACAAAGGAATTGGACCCATTTGTAAGTACTGCTTTCTTAGGAGGATTCCTCTTCTTTTACTAATGTTTATAACTACCCTATATATTTTGTTATAGAAAAAGAGTAATGTTACTCTGATTTGGGAGCTAAATTGTTGGAATGTCGGAAAATGTGGAGTTATGCAATTTCCTGCGCGTTGCATTTGGGTGGTGCTGTGGTGGGAATTGGATAGAGTACAATTATAATAGAAACAGGGCGATTGTTTGAAAATTGAATTTTTTATTGAAGTTGTATAATTTATGAGTTGCTATTTAGTTATGGGAATGAATTTGTCTGATTTGGGGAGCTTAAATTGTTGACATGCTACTTTGTTGCTTGAAGTACACATATAGACATAGTTGAGAGAAATTGAAAGAGTTTGACTGAAGGTTAGGGATTTCGGTAATTCATATTTGCTACATTTATGTAGTATAATTGAGGATTATATGTTTTTTTTTTTTTTTTTTTGTTTTGAAGTTGATATTTTAAATGGTGTATGAGTTGCAGTTTCGATATTGTTCGTGATTCACTAGGACTGGTTCGGACAGAGTTCCCTCATACTGTCTATGCTGTCTCAGGGACTCAGGTGAGCTCTCTCAATTCTTTACTTCTGTTATTAGTTACCTTTAAATATGTAAATCATGCAATCCATTTTAGTGTGGAATACTTGCTTTCTCTTCTCCCAAGCATCACCACAAGTTTTTCCCATTGTTTCTCTCATATTTGTATTGGTAGCTTTTGACAGTGGCAGTTCAGCTGCAACTTTCTGCTATTTGTTACCTCATGGCGCCATGAAAAGTTGTCTCTTTTCTGTGTCTTAAAGTTTGTAGATTCCCCCATTTCAGAGATGGATGATCTGTACTTAAAGGCCTTTAGTTCATTGTTTCCATGGCTTAATCGCTAGGATTTCAAGGTAGACTGTAATTGTGTATTATGAAAAAATAGGTTGAAGTAAAGAAAAGTAGGTAATTATGACCTAGGGAATGAAATGATGAGAACATATGCTCACCCTAGTAATTATTAACTAGTAATTTCCTAGTAATTTCCGTTAGATTAATTACTTCTCATTTCATTCACTAGGTAGTTATTAACTAATCTAAAATGATGAGAACATATGCTCACCCTTAGATCAGAAATCGAGGGTGAAGACTGGTAAATAAAGGCTTTTGGATTTCTTTGCTTTGGGGCTTTGTTTTCGGAGCATTTCTTGTGCAGAAAGGTATTGTGTTAAGCACTGATATTTTGGATGCGTTCACCCTAGAGTTTTTGAGATGTTTTGAAGTGCAAAACACCACATGACAATATTGAGCTGCTGTAATACTTTCAAGACGTCTTGTATTGGTTGGTTTGCATTTTGATTGCCGAAACTTGTCGGATTTGTAAACATTGGCTTCCTGGGCTTCAGATGTGGTGATTGATGTGGGGTTAATACTGGCTTACATGTTTATAATGCTGTGCTTCCTTTGCAAGTTGGAATCTTGTGGTTGTGTTTCTAATGGACATGCTACATGGATAACAGGATGCTGAGCAATTTGTATCCTTCCATTCATTGGAGGAACAAAACAATGAAAACATCGGTATATAGCATATACAATGAGGGGAAATGCATTGGTTTTCTTTAAATGGCATGTTTCTTGACCATAAGAGGAGTACTGCCATTCTGTAATTGGACCTTAGTAAATTTTCCACATGCTAAATCTCCGCAAAGCAATTTCATTTCAATGTACCGCAACTTTACTATATTAAGTGCGGTCCATGTATCAGATTTAGTAGACAAATCCAAGTGAGGAAATTTGTAAATAATTTGCCACCTTCAAAATTCCATGATTCTCTTGGTAGAAAGTTGTAAGGTGTCTCTATCTTAGTGTTGAGGATTTATCTGGCTCTATTTTGCAGGCTGTGGATGCAACTCGTAATTACATTGAAATATTTAAGCTATCAAACATCACCGGGAAACGGCGTGAGTTGGTACCTAAGAAATCTCCTGAGGGCTCTGATATGGATAGCGATAGTGATGATGAAGATAGTGATGGGGATGAACCAAGTTCGGGAGGCCCTGTACTGCAGGCAAGTCTTATCTGTTTACACATACTGTTTTGTTTCATCTGCATGAAGTCCATGTTTCTGTAATGTTTATGGTAAAGGAACTGCTGATCACCTGCCTTGCTATTTGCCAATGACTGTTGTATTCATATTCACGTAGCCATTACTGTTTTTGAATATGTTGCAGACGCGCAAGTTGGCTCATCAAGGATGTGTTAATCGAATACGTTCCATGCCACAAAACTCCCATATTTGTGCTTCATGGGGAGATACTGGTTACGTGCAGGTCAGTTATTGATGGATCTAGTAAAATGTGATACTGCTTGTATACTACTACCTCTGTTCCATAACAAAAGGCCAAAGTTGTATTCTACCATGTTTTACAACTTAAGGCCATTTACAAACTAATAATGGTGTAGTTAATGCTTTTATTCTCATTTTACCGTTTGTTGACCTATTTTTGACTCACTAATTCATCGCATATTGATAATTTGGTCATTTTGCTGCACTTTCTTCTAGCTAATAGCTTCATTAATTTCGGTGCATTTGTCATTTTTACCTTACATTGTGAACTGAAGGAGTATATTCTAACTGAATGCTTACACAGCACCTTCTCCTTTAATAACTAATATGTACTTTATTGGCATCAACGTTTTAGCAGGTCTAAACGGATATACTCCCTATGGAATATTTCAATTAAGACTTATGTACCATTGTGCAGGTATGGGACTTGAGTTCTCATCTCAATGTTCTAGCAGAATCAGAAACAGGCCCCGATAGAGGGGGATCTACCATTTTAAATCAGGCACCAGTAAGTATGTTCAAACATAAAGATGAAGGCTATGCCATAGATTGGAGTCCAGTTGTTCCTGGAAGGCTTGTTTCGGGTAAGACAACTTTTTTGGAGTTCATTGTATTTTTGATGTATTTACTGCTGGAGTGTGTGAAATATGTTTTAAAATTTGATGATTCCTCTGTGTAGGTGACTGCAAAAATTCTATATATTTGTGGGAACCTGAATCTGGGACAAAATGGAATATTGAGAAGAATCCTTTTATCGGTCATGCTGCTAGTGTGGAAGATCTGCAGGTAAATGGCTGTATCTGGTTTATTTTCCTCCTGTACTTTGATAGCCTTATTGGTAGAAAATGGAAGTCATGGATTTTTTCGTTGTGGGTTTATTATTCTGATTATATTTGGCAGTGGAGCCCCACAGAAGCAAATGTTTTTGCTTCTGCCTCAGTTGATAAGACCATTGCGATATGGGACACCAGATTGGGCAAGGCCCCGGCAACTTCTTTTAAGGCTCATGATGCAGATGTTAATGTGATCACATGGAATAGGTTAAGCACTTGTTAATCTCTTTTGTTTTCACTGTAAATTTGTGCTGTACGTGACGATTTTCGTTGTTTCCCACTTGTGGTAAGTAATTTATTAATGTACAACTTTCTTGACATCAGGCTGGCTAGCTGTATGTTGGCTTCAGGAAGTGATGATGGGTCATTTACAATTCGTGATCTTAGGCTGCTTAAGGTAAATATATTTGGTTTGCATCTGCTGTGTGTATCTAATTCTCTTTGACGAACGTGCTAATGATCAATATGCGAACTAAAAACACTAATGATTTAGGTGTGAGGTTAAGAAGCCATTTTATATGTACAAGCGCCTAATTGTTAAAAATTTATCTCATCAATCTTCGGTCTTAAAGGTATGACTGGTATTCATCTGATGTGTAAAAGCGTTCGGACTTACTGTGCAGTACTGCTTAAAGCATGTGCTGCTTGTGAAGTCATTTGTACTTAGGCTGACTGAATGCAAAGGACCCGAGTTTAAGAGAGATGGTACTATTAATCTTCTGAAACAATAGAACTTGAAAAGGATATAAATTCTTTAAACCGTTGACCACCTCTAGACCGCAGTATACAGTTTGAACTGCTTTAGTTATCCTCGATGGTCAAATGAGGTAGTAATTCTCACTTAAGTGAAGCTCCACCTTTGTGAACAAGGAACTACAGTGTCTTGCAAAACAAAAGGTCTGTTCAGAAGCTAATAATGTGACATTCCTATCAAAGAGGTTCTTGACTATCCTCCAAAGAACGGTTTCCCTGGTTTTGTAAGAAATTGGGAAGCATTTGTGCATGAGATGGAGCAAGGTGCAATTGCTTACAGCAGTACATGGCATCACTTATGGCACTTGGCTTGAAGCATACAGGGGTTGTGTATTAAGCAGTGTTTGCAAGCAGAAGATGGAGGGTCTATGGCCTATGGTGTACTCATGAGAAAGATATGGTCGTATGGATCATGTTGTGATGTGATGTTATTGACAAGCTTGGTAATAAGAGCAGTTTTTATGCTGTAAGTGGTCGTCTCTTCAGGCTGCTGCTCCATTATAACGAGTGTCAAACACCCTTTAGAATTTATTTAGGACTTCACACGATGACATCTCCCACGTTATGTTACCCTGCAGTTACGAGACTGTGAGTATTGATTATTGCTTCAGATAGTTTCTGTTGTCTATTAGTGAACTATTTTTGAGCTTGTTAACGATATCATTCAATGCTCTACCAAAGAAGAATGAAGGGGCGGGGAATCAAGTGTTAGTTACTATTGGGTATTGATTATCAAACCAGTCACAGATAACAAGGTGCAAGCTATTGGATCAAAGTCTAATCCTTTATTTCACCCGTTTCTTGGCAGGACGGGGATTCTGTGGTAGCACATTTCACTTATCACAAACACCCCATCACTTCCATTGAGTGGAGTGCGCATGAGGCTTCCACTCTGGCAGTGTCTTCAGCGGATAACCAACTCACGTAAGAATCAGTCGTTTTGCTAATTGCAACTTATAAATGTGTTTGATCTTTCCAACTTTATGTCTATTTGTAATCTCTGATGCATTCTTGCTTTCACTTCCAGAATATGGGACCTGTCACTAGAAAGAGATGAAGAAGAGGAGGCTGAGTTTAAAGCCGAAACAGAAGACAAAGTGAATGCTCCTACCGATTTGCCTCCGCAGCTTCTATTTGTCCATCAGGTTAGTTTGTTACTGAGAGGATTGTGAATATGTGATTTCTGAGGGCATTGTTACCAGTTTAACATTTCTCATTCTTGTGTCAACTACTTCAGGGCCAGAAGGACATAAAGGAGCTGCATTGGCATGCCCAGATCCCCGGAATGATCATATCAACTGCTGCTGATGGTTTTAATGTCTTAATGCCATCTAATATTGAAAGCTCCCTTCCAGCAAATGGTGCTTGAAAACATGAATGTTCCCTATGGTCTTCCAATGCGGCTCTTGTGGCAGTATTTTAATTAATTGGTCGGCCGTAAAGGCTCGATGAATTTACCTTGGGACCGCATTGTAGTGACATTCGGTTATGTGACATTGCATATTAGTTGGAGAAACTGTTGAATCATCCACTGTCAAAAAAAAAAAAAGTTGAATCATCGTGCAATTACAAAGATGAATGACAATCCATAAAGATTTCTGAGGGCATTGCTTTTCTATTCTGAATTCTTATATATGTTTAATTTATGAATGATAATCCATAAAGATTGTTTATAAGAGGCCCGGGCAACACACGGGCTTAACAATTAGTAATAACTATAACACTAAAAACAATTTTCTGAACTTTTTTAAACTTTCTGTATTTTTTGTAACTTTTCTGAACTTTCTGTATTTTTCGTAACTTTTCTGAACTTTCTGTGTTTTTCTGTATTTTTTGTAACTTTATGTATAATAAAATAAAAAACAGAGTAGAGAACAGGCCTTTTATCGGTCTATTTTGCCAAACACAGCCAAGATATATGGTTGTTCGTGTTCAAGGTAGAAAATTTTACTCCCTCTGATCCACTCATTTTCCCAGAAGTGTTTTTCACACTTGTCGAGGTCATATTTTGACTTTTTATAACATACAAATTAAATATGAAAAAATTACAAATATATTATTCTTAGATTTATATTTACAAATACTTTTATGTAAAATTATTTTTATTATTTTTATAAATTATATATATTCTTTATGGCAAATTTTACAATAGCTACATTATAAATGTAGCCATGGTAGTTAACAAAATCTACGCCCTTAAAAATTATGTGGTAATCATAACCGTCCATTATCTATGATGTGGATTGAAGATAACACACTAAAAGTAAAACTGGAAAAAAAAAAAAAGAGTCTATCTTTCGCCTTGTACGTTTTATCTTCTACATCTTCATCCCTTCATCAACAAGACAACAATGTCGTTATGTCATGCAGTATCTATAACTCAGACAACATTCCATCTGCCTCCTATTATGTACATGATCATCAAGCTTTAACGGTCATGTTTATCTGTTGACGGTTGTTTATAAACCCAAGCAGAATTTAATTTGTTCAATTCAATACTTCTAGTCCCCTACTTCCCTGTACGTACATTTGTTTTGCCCAGAAAGAAGTATACTGCTTTTTTTAAATGAAGAGTATTGCTCCTGGGAAGTTCGGTATCCTCTATATATCTACCCTCTCAATGTTAGCTATATATGCACATACAAGGCGCTGAAAGGATGCAATCATTGACTTTTATATGATTTGATGATCATGATCTAGAAGGTGATATGTATATTATGTATGATTATGGATACTCAATGCCATCCAGTGAGGGAGGAAAGTAGATTGCAGATGGGAGGGAGAGAGATGTGGCCGGAGAAAAGTGATCAACTGGTTGGTGAGTTGATGAAATTATATTCTAAGTCGTTCGCAGAAATTATGTCATGTTGCTTCTTCTATTATAGGGTATTGATAATGGACGTTGTAGATGATTGGGTAAATATTAAATGGTCCATATTTGTTTTCTTATAGCCATTGAAGAATCACCCTTTGTTTATTGATAATAAAAATTTAGTTTTAAATAGTGCCAAAAAATGGATGAGAAGTAAGTGGATTAGAGGGAGTATGTTTCTTGTCAATGAAATGAAGAATATAAGGTGAAAGAGTATTGCATCCGCAGTAGGCCAGTGTATCATTCCTAGTACTAGTAATTGGTTGGTGTTCATTAAAAGGTACTATATTTTAACTTAAGTTTTTTTATATTGGGTAAAGTAATATATTGTTGTGATTGATTTGATACAGACCTGCAGGGCTGAAAATGAGACAGGCCTACCGTCATCTGACACAAATGTTATTTTAGACCAGAAAAGTATTACGCATTTTGGACTTATTTTCATTTTCTTTTTAGCGAAGGATCTAATATTTTATGTAGTCTATTTAAACATGTACTCAGCTTCACAAAAATAAAAAAATAAAAAATAAACTAAACATGTACTCGTGCTGCACGGGGAAATGTCATGTACTCCGTGGTCCATGCGATGCTTCTAGTTCTTGCAATCGACGTCACACTGTCTCGGTGTCCAGGATATTTTATGTCCCCCTCTTAAAAGTTATTTTAATAGATCTAGTTTGCCAATTCCCACAAATATGGAGAAAGGTTCTAGATCTGTACTCTGTAGATCTGTCCTCCGTAGTATACGGAGATGGGCGTGGAGTCGGGGAAGAATTGAAATCTATGTTATCTTTATCTCTATCTCTATACTAATATATAAAGCAGAAATCACGTTTTTTATGTCTGATATGTGACACCACTCACCAATTATTTAACGCCAAATGTACATCTAAGAGTTCTAATGGTCAAGAATTTCTGCATCTAAGAGTCTATATAATTATGAAAATTGATTATAACTAGTAGGTAACTATAACATGATAATAGGCACAACTTCTTAGAAAATTATGGAATTGTACTA
>CAAKMY010041878.1:0-13271 GCA_901111285.1 Corrigiola litoralis
CATTTCAAACCCAAAATATACATCACCTTCTAGAGCTACGTACAGAGCCAAATAGATTTGAGTGATCACCTTCCCCTATCGAAAAAAGTCGTAGGAGTCCTACCTTGGGAAATACTATAGGCGGGAGAGGACCGGCAGCCTCATCCTAATTAAAATGTTCTACTCTAGTGGAAACCATAAGGATTAGCTGCGGTTTGAATTACAATACTATATAAGTTCAAAAGTTCAGAAATTCAGAAATTTTATAAAGTTCATAAACAGTTTATTAAGTTTTAGGTGTTGAGCCACATTTTAAATGAATTAAATTATAAAGAATTCTGTTTTTTAGTTAAAATAAATGATAGAATTCTTTCAAACAATAAGGTTTTTTTTTCGTGTAATACGAAAACACCTTACATGCTTAAACTCAAAACTCAGAGGTCTTTTAATCACGTACAAGGGTATTTTATATAGAATATTAAAGTACCTTACTAGTAAACTCAGACTTGTCAACACAAGCTTTACTCACGGAAGTCCCCCTTCTCAACCACCTCATGTACAAAAGTTTGAGTTCACGAAGGAGTCATTACCAGTTTCAAGTACTAAAAGGTAAAATCAGTAAAACTGCCAACTCGCCCATTGCCTTGTTGATCACTTCTACCTTCCCTTTAGACCAAATGAGTAGCCCAAATATTTACTAAACTTCCATAAAATATTGATCTAGAACTCCACAAATTTTCACACGAAAATTCCTCTAGAAGTTAATTGAAATAATTTTTTTTTCCAGATGTTACTGCACATTAATTATGGAAACTGATTAGTCCTATTGTCAAACAAATCTAAATGACTTACAGTTCTCCAAACGTCTCCAAATTTGTACCACATCATAATAAGACATCAAACTATTGGCCCACCAAATTTCGTGGCTAAACGCCCCCAAAACACTTAAATAAATACATTTGTCAATACAGCTAAACTGCACAGTCCAATTCTAAAGTTATAACACTTTTAAATTGTTCATACTTCAACAAAACTCCATTTAAACATGATAAAACTCACCCAAACTAACTTATATCATTTAGCCACATATCATACATCACCTCATCAACATCAAATCACAAAACAACATCTAACTAAGCTAGCTAAAACCCTAGGTTAAGCACATACATCAAGAAAGCCAAACAAAACCCTATATTTGTAATACATATAAAATCATAATTTATTTTGGGAATTCATCACAACATATTTAGGATTCATAAAATACAATAAAGATTGAATCTTTATATCACAAGAATAATCTAGGGTTTCAAAGTTTGGTTTTTTTTTTTATCATCAACGTAGCCTTAAAACATTATAGAGAAGGTATTTTTTTTTTGTTAAGAAACTTAAGGATAATAACAATGGTGTATATGAGAAAAGAGGCAAAAGCTCCAAACCTTAGCCTTCCTCCTTGTTTTCATGTAAAGAAGAGAAAGAAAGAGGTTTATTTTAGTTGTTTTATTGTATTAATGGCCTGTGATGAGAGGAGAGAGGACTAGATTGGGGTTTGCCCATATTGTCCTCTTTTCAAAGCCCAAAGAACGCTTTTTTGTAATTTAAAAGCCCAATACCATTTTAAAAACCGTTAAAAGTACGAATACAATTTAAAATAGTATCAGCACAATAACAATAAAGTTTTAAGTGTTTAAAAGTTTTAAAATAGTGATTTTAAGGTTATTTGGTATCAAGTACGACAAATAAATTAAAAACTAGGAAATAATAATAATTAGAGAAATAATCCTTTAAGCATAATAATTCCCATAATTAGTGGCAATTAATAATTCTAAAGTATTGGAGTGTCACACGGATAAAAAATTATGGCGACAATAATACCCTTTGTTATTAGACATCTTGTTGTATACTTATTAGATTGGTAAAATTTGTTTTACTCCTTAAATTTTGCTATGATAAATAATGTTCTAAACAGAGATTATGATTCCGGATGATCGCAAGTTCAGCGTTTTGGAAAAACTACATCAAACCAATCCATTGGAATAGTCAATTAATATATCATCTGATAGTGATTTGTGTTGTGTCCCTAACCATCAACGAAATGACTGTAAACTTTCACATCTTATAAACAAACCACTAATCATCCAATGAAGAAGTGTAGATGTCCAAAACAAAAGGAGAAAAGAGTAAATCGATGATGATGATGATGATGATGATGATGATGATGATGATGATGATGATGATGATGATGAAGATAGTATGTGGTGGACCAAGGACACGTTCCACACCCACCGACCCTGCAGAGAGTTTTGGACTGTTTGACAGTTTCAAGTTCAACGGAATCCCACTTATTTTACCGAAAGTTCGGCTTCTATTTTCGGCACCAACGTGGTGAACATGGCAATTACTTTTCAAATGTATCAGTTTCATGACAACCTCATTTTGTGTGGTGTCCGTAGCTAGGGGTGTAAATGAGTCGAGTTGAGCTCGACTTAACTCGACTCGACTCGCGAGTGTCAAGACTCGAGCTCGACTTGACTCGTGAACTCGCGAGCCTCGGATTTTTGAGCTCGACTTGAGCTCGCGAGCCCGAATCATAGGCTCGAGCTCGACTCGAGCTCGACAGAATCTTGAAAATTTTGAAATGTACTATAATTTTCAACTTGAGCTATTTCACATATATGTTTATATAAAAAATTAAAAAAATATATATAAAAAAAATTAGTAGATATAATTATCTATAAAATAATATTTTTCTAAACATCGGGTATCTCGCGAGCTTTTCGAGTCGAGCTTTGGTCTACTTGAGTAGGCTCGTTAGAAACTCCAGTCGAGCTTTCGCGAGTCGAGTATTAATCGAGTTTTTATCGAGTCGATCTATAGTAGCTCGCGAGCGGTCTCGTCTCATTTACACCCCGATCTACAGCTAGTATTGGGAGAGACCGTTTACTTCAAGCCCGTCCTTTAGCTAGTGCAGGGTGATCGACGGAACAGGGCCTCAAGTTCAATGGGGCCTCCATATATGAAATGATGCAGAGATATATCAGTAGATATGTGTAGCTTGGTGGTTGCTAATACATGTTTAAAGGCTTGGTCTTTAGGAATTGTGTTCGAATCTGGCCATTGTTAACACTTGCATCTTTTATTATTTGTATCTTTTGCATATCATTGACTTTTTCTTTTATTGTTTACTTCTAGTAAATACGGTGGAATTAGGAATTGGTATAACGTTGGGACTAAGGAGATTAGTTATGCACTTGTGTGTGTGTGTAAAATATGATATCTTAATCATTTTCAATATTGACTAATTAACTTATGATTTTCTTCAAATTGTATGAATATATTATTCAACATTTTCTGAATCTCTATTCATTGTCATTGTACTCATATATTTTGAGAGGTTGAATTGGTGGAGTATGAAAATGTAATATCTGCTCCACTACAATGAAATCAAAATTTATTTTTTTTAAGTAATTTGAAATCATCAAAACATATAACTTAACCAATTATTTTACATCTATATTATTTTTTTTTTTTTTGCATATATGTTTATATTCGTTGTATAGCAGACCTAACTTTGAAATATAGTATCAAAAAGCGAAAACTACCAAATATTGAATTTTTTAATTATAAAAATTTAATACCTCTATTATATTTAAGTAAAAAAATACCTCATGTATCTCAATATCATCCCATATACTAGGGCCTCATATACAACTTATGCTCAGGGCCTCTAAAATGTTTGGGACGGCCCTAGACCAAACCATGCTGGCCCAACAAAGGCATATAAATCTACAACTAATTTGGGCTTGTAAGGAGCCTAAGAAAATTTACCTAGTAAAAATAAAAGTAGACGGTCTCTTCTAATAATTTCTGTTGTATTTGAGATTAGTCTTTTGTCGAAAAAAAAAAGTTTTGGTAGGAATTAACTGCGTACATAACTATAGCGTTATTATGACCATTAGACGTAATTATACCGTAATGGGGATAATGATGCTGATGATATCTGCTGAAGAAATTCATGAAACGCTGTCAATAAGTATTAACTCAAGTGAATGGAGATATTGTTACCATTACAACATTACTTAACAAACCCTCTTCTTTGTAAACGAATAAGGAATTGCGAAAGCACATAAAATTATGCGATTGTATAGTAGTAATATACAATTGTTTGACGAACTCTACTCGACTACTCCTGAAGTGACCTTAAGCAATTAGCATTGCCAATAGGTCATCTGTTAAACCATATAGCACAAATTAGGTGAAATGGTGGACTTAAGGGCCTCTTCAGTTCCAATTATCTTATAAGATATTTTTTCTTAACTGTCGCTAACTTGTCTTATTTTTTCCCTGGAATTTTACTTAGTTCTCCATAACTTTGGTAACATTTTTAATTTTATGAGTTTAGCTTAGGATTTTTGTAACAGAGATACACATCAGAGAATCCAAATTTTTTCTAATTTTTCCTGAATGTTTCTTATCATAAGGTCATATAAAATGAAGAGAACATGGCCTAATGTAACGTAGTTTCTTCGGTATGATTGATTGCATATGAATTGGGAAGAGAAGGAAATGGTTACAACGATGGTCAAAATTTATACCATAACATAAACATTATAATTAATTTGTGAACTACTTGTTCTCATATGACCTCATTATTTTTCTTTTAAGTGACGACTTTTTGAAGACCATTCATAACTTCTTAAACTGAAATGCCTCACTAGAGAATACTGCATATACATAAATTACTTTTGTATAGCCGTATGTGATTTGGTTGCATTAGTATAAAATGGTTATTTTTGTTAATAAATAAAGGAAAATAAGACAAATTCATTCTATAAAAGAGTGGTACTCTGGTTATATATATATAGGTGGTCCCTATAGTTATGCGAAAAAGTATCCACATAATGGCGAATTGGTGATTTTCACTTATCTCTTGGCTTTATAATTAAAAATGGCCATTACAAAAACTTATAAGTTTTATATAGGTAATTGGTACACACATATTTGTAGTTCGTAATAGGTGGTGTTCACTGTACTTTAGAGCCCTTTTGGATGTCATAATGTCATAATGTGAGAATTCGAGTGTGCCATAATAGTATGAAGGAGAACATTTGTTGCAGAAAAGCATGGGGAAAAGCACTTGGTAAATTTCGATCAGCTATATGTACGAAACTATATTAGCTTTTGGAGTACTTCTAATTGAAGAGTAAACATTGGGACATTAGCTTTCCAACGGTATACTACAAGCTCAATTCCGATAAGAGATGAATGAGATATGATCATTAAATGTTTGTCGTGAAGTGCAGTTTCTAGCCTAAGGAAACAAGTAGCGACCTTGAGGGAACGATTCGCGAGGATAGCTCGTGGGTCACGAGATGAGTATGTCAAGAATATATGCATTTCAGCTGTTTAATTTGCATTGTTTAGTGGTTATCTAAAGTCCTTAAGCTCACACTATCATAGGAAACAATAAAATGCACAAACATTTTGAATAGTGCTTCTAGTTTGAACTCCCTTTGATATGTCACTTATAGTGGGGTCAATCAGATACTCCCTCTGTTTTCATATGATATTCCTGTTTGACTTTTCACGTTTGCTAACGCAGGTTTTATATGTTAAATATCTTTAGTTATATGTTAGTAAAAATTATAAAAATTTAGTATTCTTAATCTACACATCAAGACAAATCAAACAAGATCCCACATGACTACATTTTATCTTATATATGGGAAAGTAGCCACAAATCAATCTCTACTTATTAATAGTGCCCAAAGTCAAAATAGGAACATCATATGAAAACAGAGAGAGTATGATTTTGTGATTTTCATGTTCTTTTGAGTGAAAGGCGCAACACTAGGAATATTGCTTACTTTACTAGAGCACTTGCATTGACAAAATTTCCTTTTGATCATTGGATGTTATAGACTTCACTTGTTCATGTAACTCTTCTCCTGGTACATATGTGGTGCATCACATGACTGTTCTGATGCACTAGTGTTCGTGTTTGGTTCAGCCAGGTTTTGACCTTCTTCATTTTGATTCTCATTTGATCTACATTACAATTTTGATTTCTATATTGGTTTCTTACAATGATTTGTTAAGAGAGTTAGTTTCATCAAACATAACATGTATACTCTCCTATATAATACACCATTTTGTTGAGGGATTCTTGGTGTAGAAAAATCGTGTGGAATACCGTTGGTCCTCCAAAACTCTAGAAAACATAAATTTTCGAATCTAGTGCCATGATTAAACCAAATATATTTCGGCTTGTGATTCACTATATCTTGTAAAGGTCTCATATGAACAAGAAAGTCATCAAAAGTTTATTTCTTAGATGTCAGAAATATGGTCCATGTATATCTTAACAAATCATTTACTATGACAAGCACATAATGAAATCCTCTTATACTTCGTACTAATATAGGTCCACATAAATCAATATTAACTTACTCAAATGGTTGTGTTGAACTTACAAAAACTAAAAGAAGAACTAAATGAATATTTGACATGTTTGTTTCTATCACACATTTCACATACTTTGTCTTTAGGTAGACCAACAATCAACTCTAGTGTGCTAAGCCTATGCAATAAAGTTTGACTAACGTGCTCTAGTCTTTTATGCCACAACCAAGGATCATCATTCATGGCATCCATACATAAAATGTTCTCATATAAAATTATAGAAGAATCAGCTAGATAAACATTATTGAATCTTTACTCATTTAGAATGCCATTGCTTGTACTCTCATTCAACACTAATATTGAGGAGAATTGTACAATTTTTATTTTATTACAGATTTAAGAAACACTTAATCGATTATTGTTAAGACTATCATTGGATATTATCTATCGAGTATGTTGTATTGGTCACTTACCAACTTTACCTGTTGTTGTGACATTACATTTATTGTTGTCACAAAAGATCACACTTCCTCCATGTTGATTTTAGAAGAATCACGAGGCAGCCCAGGTACTTCAACGGAAACTCACCAAGAACAAAACCAGCTTGAGATAAAATTTCCTCTGTAACCTGTTGAGAAATACACTCAACTAGATATTAGGTTTTGAGGATTAGCCCTAATGTAACACCCCCGTATTAACTACCAAATTAGAATTTTTTTGTTATTCTTTATTTATAAACCTGACCTCAATCCGGTTGCGTTACCGTCGCGACTATCAAGCTAAACTGAAATAACCACTTTTAGATTAACTTAATAGAAGCAAGGCTAGTTTTTTTTTCTTGGAATAAAACTAATCGATTCAATTTATTTAAATTTATTGGTAGTTGGCGCACTTGACTTATATTGGTTTTGAATTATAATATTTGACAGCGACAACAGAAAATAGAAATACTAATGTATTACATGATAATTAAGTAATAGTCCAGATACAAACCATAAGTATAAGCCTCGAGACACAACCCGACTTGGTAGGTATTACGAATATGATACAACTGAGAAAATGTGGATATGCCAATGGGAGAATACACAAAAACCAACCAACCGCCTAGTAAGTGGATTTGAGCTTATATAATACAACAAAAGGCTCGATCATATGCATCTTATATATCACGTCTTTCCCCTTAGCTAAAAACCATCATGCCATATATCTAAAGAACAACTCCCAGTCAAAAGCAACTATCGTAGCATCGACGCTCATCGGTACTCAGACCCTCCAGGCCTCCGGCAAGGTTGGCGTAAGATAAGAAAATTAATAATACAAAAATGAGTTGAAAAACTCAATAAGATTGTCACCCCACATTAAAATACTTATAAAATACATTTCGTATGCAACACATAGCACACAAAGCATACAAACACATTTTCCCGCAATACCACAAGTTAGTATCCCGCACATTTTTCAATTCTCATTAATTAATTCAATAAACAAAACTTTGCCACATGCAAATCCTTCCCAAACTCTCACGAAGAAACTTCTATGTTTGTCGAACGTAGCTCACATGGATTCACCATAATCTTCCTAGACTCAACCTTGACGTGATGTCGTCATCAATGAATCCTTAGTCATACAAAAAAAGTAGACTAATGGTCAAATCACACATTGACCTTCTATGACCTTAAGTCATCTCAATTAGGGCATTCGATTAAACTTATGCTCATCTCTATAACCAAACCACACATTGATTAATCTAACTAAATAATGGTTAAATCAAACATTAACCACTTACATTGGGAGCAGACTCATCCTAGACATTGCTCAAACTTGACCCTGAAGTAATCAACTAAGCCCTTGCCCATCGATCCCGATGATCGTGAGGAAGGAGATTAGAACAGTACCCCTTTCTTTTCTTATCCCAAGGTTAGGAACTTGCCCTAACTTCCATAACCTAACAAAGGTACTTGACCTCTAAACACATATTCCTCGCAGGTAAGGATTTACCAGTGAACACCCGTCATGGTTACATTCCCATATTTAACTATCCATTGAATTTAGGCTCAACTTCGCTAGTGGCCGACACTTTTTGGATATCCCTGGTGTGTCAACACCGCCTGATAAGTACTAATAGAATCCCTTTATACATCAATTCACATTCTACTCACAATTACCCTTTTACCCCTTCCATGACTTTCTAAGTCAACTAGGATAAAAGAAACAAAGTTTATTAATCTTAACTTATAAAAAGTCAAGTACAACATTCTAGTCATTCATATAGCTAGTATTAATAGTTGACTTAATCCTAATCGCCATTTGCAATTGTTAGTTCATACAATTACCAACATACACACCATTTCAATCACACTTAACACATAAACCAAAATCCGACCTGCTACACTGTTTGAATGTTAATAAATTATTGACAAGTTCGTTTGATTTGAAATTTGGTGAGCAAGTCCACACTACTGTCAGAAATATATAGTAAAAAGTTCAGAATTGTTGGAGCAAAGTTCGTGCATAATTTGCTGATAGAAATAGAAGACATCAAATTGGTCAATCATATTTTACACTTCACCAAAATTTCGATTACACAACATATCTATCCTGAACTTTTCAAGCTTATATAAGGCAAATCATAATAATAAGTCATATAATTAAAAATACAGTAAGATTACAAGGCTTAATAACTTCTTCAACACCATTATACTTTATAATTCTTATACAATCACCAAACCGCACCATTTTTTCTTTTAAAATGTCGAATTAATCAATTTTAATAGACAATAATCTTCTCATTATCTCCTTTAATAATAATCTTAGTAAAATAGATTATATAATCTCATAATAACTGTTGAATTAACGAAATAAATCAAAACTTAATTCACAAAATCCACCAAAATCATATTTATTGATTTCGAAAACCCTAATCCACCCCCATTAACCCTAATCCGGTCTGAATCACTAAAAAATCACTCAAATCACCAAATTAACCACACAACCAAATAATATATTCATATGAAACATAGTCCACACATAAACTAATCAAAAAATTATCATAATCGCACTCAATTAAATCATTAAAATCGCACATCACATAATATCACAAATCAAACAGTAACTTAAACCCATGAATTTAATCATACATCAAACATATAAATCACTATCAAGCCATACAACATAATAGCTAATGATATCGATTAAAAAAGCTCTTGCATGCATCAAAATGTCAAAAATAAGGGCATGATCATTTCTATAGAGTAACTTGAAATCATTCAAACTCCTAAGGTTTTAGCTTGATCATCCAAAACTTGACTTGCATGCTTACTTAATATAATTAAAGTGAGGTTTAGAAGGGTGGAGGATGTGTACTTACTTGATCAAGGTACAATCTAGGGGCAAAACTCACGCTTGGAATGCTACTACCACCTTTGAAATAAAAGCTTGTTTCTTCGAACTTGTTTTCCTAAACCATCTCCTCACAAGCCCTTACTTTAGCTACTAAATAGATGTCCAAAAATATTCTCCTAATGACCTCAAAAATGTCCTCCCAAAGCCACAAAATTTGCTCTTAAAACCCTCCTTAAAAATGTGCCTATGCGTTTGAAATGATGCCCTTGGTTGTTCTTCTTTGCTTCCTCTACTACCCTTAACTATCATATCATTTTCTTACACCCTTGATGGTGAATGTAAGCATGTTTTTGATGGAGTGTTGCTGCGGAAATGGCGAGGGAAATGCAGAGGAAATGAGCTGAGCTTAAGGAAGAAGAAAAGATTATATATAGTGAGGTGATTAAATAGGTGTATTTATGGGGTTTTAACATGTGTATGGGGGGGGGGGAGGTATTGTGTCGCATAAGGAGTGTTGGTATGATGAGTTTGCTCAGAAATTATAGTGTACAAAGTCACCCAAAGTTATCCAGTATAAGATCTTACATTGTCCCTAAAATTAAGGGGTCAAAACATGCTCTATTACACCAATCTAAATCCACGTATGGGTGTGTTTCTTGTATGAACCCTACACTCAATATCACATGGCTATAATAGTGACTTTGATTCTCTAAATTTTCATAATGCTAAGGCTACTACACAACCATAAGATTTTCCATGCTAAGCTAGATGATCAATGTTACACATACAAACACTTATGCGCATAAAATGACACTTATATGCAGAAATTAGGGCTAATGATGTTATGAATAATTCGATTGCTTCTAATCATAAACCTAATCATCTAAACTTAGTTATAATATGGATTTTAAAATCTAATCAAGGTCATATAATTTCGAGACATAAGCTTATTAGTAAAAAATGACCTTTTGTACAAAAGTGTACAGAAATAAATAAAAATTTAGAAAACAAATTAAATGAACTCCAACTGCTACGAATTTATAACATGTGTGCCAGTTAACAAATAATGAATTTAGAAACAAAAATTTCCGAGTTTCAATAAATTCTCTAATTTCTAGAAATTTCTGAATCTTTACGATCCTAGCACATTGTTCACAAGTCACGTCAAATAAAAGAAAATTTAATACATTTAAACATAGTCTAAGGTTAAAAATTTAATCACATAAATAAAAATAATTTAAAAAGTAATCTAACCTCGAGTTTTACACCTAAGACCTTACATATAAGTAAATACATCTAAACATTGCTTCACAATCAAAATGGGAGGGACATAAGCTCTAGTAAAGACCAAAAGGTCATTAGCAAAAGTGAGGTGCTTAAAACCCAGTCTTGAGAATTTGGGATGAGTAGAAAGCCCCCTGGTCTTCAAAGCTTCTTTGAGAATTCTAGCAAGGCTCTCCATAGCCAAGGCAAACAGAAAAGAAGACAAGGGGTACTCCCGTTGTCTCAGACCCCTTTTACCAATAAAAAATCGAAGGGAACATCTTCTATACAAACCGAGAAAATAAGAAGAAGTAATGCAAGTCATAATCCAATCTGTGAATGTCTGAGGGAAGCCAAATAAGAGCAAAATATTCCTCAAGCATGACAAATCAAGTGCACCAAAAGCCAATCTAATAAGAACTTTAATAACACTTCTAGGAGTGATATGTCTTCTACGTACCATACTTCCTGACAAGCTCCCGAGCCATGAGGACATTGTCAAAAAGATTTATTACCTTAGTGAAAGTTGTCTGCTTAAGGCCTATGAGAACAGGAGTGACAACTTGTAAATTATTGGCCAGATCTTTAGTGATTGTTTTATGAAGAAAAGTACACAAGGAAGCCGACCTAAAATCTATCACACTTTCAGGGATATCATTCTTAGGAATAAGAGCTAGGAAATTATGATAAAATTGTCTAAGAATTTTACCAATAAGAAATCCGTGACTACAGCACATAAATCAAAACTAATCCAAGCTTTTTGCAAAAACCCTGTAGTACAACCATCAGCTCTAGGAGCCTTGTTATCATTAATACAGAAAAGAACAAATTTAATCTCAATATCAGCTACCTGTTTGGTCCAACATTGACGGGTGGTGACTTTTGCTCTCCCTCAGTTTATTTTTACACTCCCACTATCTATTTGTTCCCTTAACTTGTGCACATCTTGGGAAGACACCTTGGAAACTTCACGGGATGTGCACAAGTGAAGACAAAGTGCACTATGAAAACCTATGTTGATACAGTGGGGTCAGTACTAGCCTGGAGAGTCATATTTGGTAAACATTCGCTAGCCCGCAAGGGATTGTGGTGTTATAGAATATGGTTTTGTTTATTTTCCAAAAATGCTTGCAACCATGTAATGTTTACTCTACCCTCAATTATTGTAACACTAAGGAGTTCCCTCAATATATATGTCACGTCCTCATGAAAATCCGCTTCTTAATAATGACTTCTTCTCAATTCTGCACTTCCTCGTAAAAATAAAACTGCATGCCAAAATTTTTTTTTTCGAATGGTGGTAATAGCATAACTCAACGCTTTTTTATGAAAAAGTCCTTATTTTATGAAAAAAGTCATTATGAGGGTTCTTAGGACTAGTATGGTTCTTGTTCCCAACTATATGCACACAGTGGGTTGAAGGTTACGTGCAAACACAGATGGGTCACCTTTATAATTAGAATCAGTATAGATTGATGATGGAACATTTCCATTATTAACCTCATGAACAAGTTCAGGGGAACCCTGTTGTAAAACCTTGCTCATATAATCACGCAGAGTTGCAACTAGTGGAATTTTGAAATGGGCAAATTCTTTCATTACCTATATTTTGCAAACCACTAGTTTCATAGTCGAGCTATTCTTGCCATGACATAAAGTTTAAGAAATGTTGTGGTTTTTACTTTGACAAAGTTACCCTTATAACTGTCTATTCTGAGACATTCTACCTAAATATACATACTTTGTTTCTGTTTAATTCATTTTTTTCCATGAGATTGAACTTCTCTAAAGTGTTCCAAATTTTATGTGATGCACATCGAAAACTTTTTCAAAAGAGAATCAAGTCTATCACCTAGAAAATGACTAACCAAATACTCCGTATTATATTTGTTACAAGGAAAATGGAAACACTATGTATTATAACCCACATTTTCTCAGTTAAGTATTGCAAATCACATAAATAGGCATGAGACCCCGACAACGTTTTTGGTGAGAGAAATTAATAAATAGAAAACGTTAAACTGCTCAGCACTTATTCTTTCTCTGCCCATTTTCTTCTGTGTTAGATCAGCCATATTGAGATGGCATGGTTTATCTAGAGGTGTGCTCAGTCTTAGACATGAGCTTGAATGGATGCACAAATATAACAAGTGGCTTAGATGTGCTTTGCTTGCCTCTGTTGGTGAGCTATGGAGGTAGAGAAACAATCGGATTTTTTGTAATAGTGATTGGACTTGTAAAGTTATATGAATGTAATCCCTTAAAGGGTTGAGTATTGATTAACCTCA
>CAAKMY010041887.1:0-13113 GCA_901111285.1 Corrigiola litoralis
GTTCATACTTTTAAGTTTTTTTTTCATTTTTTTATAAAACCTTTTAGAAAAGTAAAGTCAATCAACATTATAAACAACTTACCTAACGAAACTAATTAAAAAACTAACGTCCGTCCATAATAAGGGTATTCTGAGTCGAAAATCAAAACTCAAGGGCATTTTGGATTAGTCGAAAAAGTAGAGGGGCATTTTGGATTTTCACGTATACCACAGGGGTACGTAGGAGAATTCCCCAATAGTTAAACATTTGCTACTTCAATAATTACTAACCACAACCATACATATTTTAAATGATTCTAGCTATAGATTGACTAACAAGTTTATTAGAGCTAACAATTAAAAACAATCATTAAATAAAGCACAATCAAGAAGTTTATTTCAATTGAAATATTTAAGTTCAAATAATTATTTCAGTTCAATTACGTAGTGTACGTAGTTGTTCAATTTACTAATTCAGTTCAGCTCAGGTAAGTAATTTAGTTCATTTGTTTTGTTTAGTGTAGTTCACTAGTTCAATTTAGTTCAGGTGACTAGTTTAGTTCATTTCAGCTCACTAGTTTAATTCATTTCAGTTCACTAATTTAGGCTCTTTTAGTTCACTTTATTACTTTTATTTAATTAATTTCTCTAATATTTCTCTGATATTTATAAAGATATAAATATAAGAAGACTTTCTCTTTTTAAGAAGTCCCAATAAGTTCAGTTAAGTTTAACTTAGATCTCATAAGTCTAGTACAATGCAGTTCGATTTTAGTCCAGAAGAACATAGCATTAGGGAGTGTGGCAAATAAAGTTCATTTTGATTAATAAGGAATTTAGGATAACCTCAACAATAGTGGACGAAAAATACAGAAATTCGCAAACCTAGCCCCTCCTCTTCTCCCCTTCTCCTACCTTTCTAGTCCCTAGACCCAATAAAAAAACTTCTCCAGGCAAGGATTGGTTAGTTTTTGACTAATCCTGGCCTAGATTTCATTATTTATTACGGAAAATTCACATGGTACCCCTGTGATTTGACATTTTGCACGTGGTACCCACGAAATTAAGTCTTCGCACATGTTACCCCTGTGGTTATTTTTTACCGCACGTGGTACCCCTCTACTGACAAACATTAACTTTTCGTCGTTAATTGTTGACGTGGCACCTCATTCAAAAATAATTTAACCGTTTTCGCACATGGTACCCCTACACATGGTACCCCTAAGTTTTGCATGTCCTGCTAGTGATACCCAAATTTAAAAATGACGGCTAGTTTTTTCTTTGACGTTGCAGATTCCAACAACCACCTTGTCTATTATCTCATAAACGCAACACAAACACTCAACAAATATATGAATCCTCTACAAACTTAATAAAATTAAACAAATTTAGAATAAGTTTGTAATGTCTAAAATTATAAAATAAACCATGCCTATCTAAAGCTAAATGTTCAAAAAATACCCCATTTATAAGCTGATCAAAGGCCAAATTATCCAAAAAAATTTACGGACCTATCAAATGCCACATTGTCAAAAAAAAGCCCCCATTTATTGTCGTATCAAATGCCACATTTTCAAAAAAGGAGTTACACTAAAACATACATGAAATGATTCAAACCTCAGGGGTACCATGTGGAGAACATACAAACCTCAGGGGTACCATGTGCTGAACATGTAAAATTCAGGGGTACCATGTGCTAGAATGTTTTTGTTTTTGTTTTTTTTTTTTTATTTTTATTTTTTAAATGACGTATCACGTCAGCAGTTAACGGCGAAAAATTAACGTCTGTTAGTAGATGGGTACCATGTACGGTAAACAATTAACCTTAGGGGTACCATGTGGGGAAACTTAATTTTGTGGGTACCACGTGCAAAATGTCAAACCACAAGGATACCATGTGAATTTTCCGTGTTTATTGTTATGTTCGTTTCAGTCAATCTATATATAAATAATGTAATATCTCCTATATGTGAGATTTATCTATCCCCTATGTGGGATTATTTTGTCTCTCCTTATGTGAGTTTATCTATTCCTACGTGGGATTATGCTTGTTGAAGGTACTTTATATATACAAGAGGCTTCAGATCAACGCTTGCAATCGACAGAGTTAGATCATTATCATCTTCTTCAACACTATGATGGATCGATAGACCCCCTGATTGAAGGCTGTATAACTAAACAACTATATGGAAGAAGGCATGTAAAATAGTCTCATGTACTATACAATGATCCACAATTTGTTGAAATTGAGTTTATTTTGATTTTGCTTGATATGTATTCGTTTGATTTTGAGATCTATTGTAAATGCCGTATGGCTTTTAATCAATTAACTATTTTTATTTTTTAAAAAAGGATAACCTCAACAATATACGAGCAACAATACTGCGTTAGCACCTAGGTACACATCTATATGATACTCCGTATATATCTACTATTTAGCTACGTATATGGGTGAACACCAGCAGCTACGAGTATTCTACACACATAAGCCTGTACATTACATAATTCTTGTCTTACCATTTACCGCTGGCTCACAAATTCCTCTGTTTCAGACAACAGTATAGTTCAAGAGTTGAGATAAAGACAGCACGAGAGCTGTAATTTAAGCACAATGAAACCAACAAGGACCAAAACGTCAAAGACGACCCAAAATTAAAACGGGGGAAACGGAAAGGCAGAGTGTGTAGGGTGGCCAGAACAGAAGTGTTTCGAGAAACGAGCCCAATGACATGAAATGAAATATGAGCACCTAGCTAGACCCTGCCTGCCTGCACTGCACTGCACTGCACTGCACACACTCTCAGCCAAACATTACAGCATAACTCTCTAAAACATGAAAATTTAAAACAACCACTCTACACTCTACTCATAAAAATACTCTTATTTTTTCACCAAAAAAAAAAACTCTTATTTCAAATATATAAAAATAAAAATAAGAGTATTTTATTTCTACACACTCAGAGTACATTACAGCATAACTCTCAATAACATACACAACACTCTACACATAAAACTACTCTATTGCTAATATATATAAAAAAAAAAGGAAAGACCATAAACAGGCAGTTTATTTCTCTTTCCTACTTTTTCCCTCACATCCTCCAACCCACTCACTGTCACTGTTCCCTTTCTCCACTTTCTCTCTCAAAAACTCACCTTTTTCCCCCTTCCATTTCTTCTAACAACAACAAGAAGAAAAAAAAGACACAAGCATGGATGTTTCTGTGTTTAGGGTGCTCTTGTCTCACTAAATGCATCTTGGAACACCTCTCTCTGTTCCCAGACATAGAGAGAGAGTCATCTTAATCTTCTTCCAGAAGCTTCTTCTTCTACCATTTTCAGCATTTTTACTAATTTCCAGCTACCCTTTTCAGTTCACTGAGAGATCTCAGTAAACAAGCTACTAAGTTTTCAAAATTCAAGTGTTTTTTTTGGTTGATCTTTGTTTTGTACTTTGTACTACATTTTAGCTAAAAAAAAACATAAAACAAAAGTACACAAGACTTGTTTAGCTTTGGTCAGTTATTGTTGTGTCTGGTTGTCTGCTTTTTTGTCTCTCCAGCTGTAAAACAAAAATAAAAACCCAAAAAAAAGGTGTTATATTTATTTTTACTTAAGGGGAAAAAATGGCGATGATGGCGATGCAGTACAGGGAGAGTAGCAGTGGGAGCAGTGGTGGGGGCCACCACCACCACCACTTGGCTGTTGCCACGTCATCAGGTGGTGGGGACGCTGGGAAGTACGTCAGGTACACGGCGGAGCAGGTGGAGGCGCTGGAGAGGGTGTACGCTGAGTGTCCGAAACCGACATCGTTGCGGCGGCAGCAGCTGATCCGGGAATGCCCAATTCTGTCCAACATTGAGCCTAAACAGATCAAAGTCTGGTTTCAAAACAGAAGGTTGTTACTTTTTCTTCACTTTCTCATATTTTTTATTTTTTCTACTTTGCATTTTTGTTGTAGTAGAAATGAGCGAATTTCGCTGTTAAAAATAGACGGAGCCATGCTGATTTGAGTTGTTTACAGTAAGTTTGTGTTGATTTAGCTTGAAGAGAGCTCGTCTACTTTTACGACGTTCTTTTGTAAGAATTTTTGGAAGAGACTGTCTTTGTGTGAGCTAAAAAAGACGGTGTCATGCTGGCGCAATAAATGGAAATATATCTCGGATTTGACTTGAGCTTGCAGGGAGTAGTTTTGTTGATTTAGCTTGTAGGGAGCTCGTCTTATTAAATGACGGTCTTTTGTGAGAACTTGTGATTTTGCAAAGTTTTAATGTGGGTTTGCGTTGGTGTGGGTGTACAGGTGTAGGGAGAAGCAGAGGAAAGAGTCGTCAAGGTTGCAGACAGTGAACAGGAAGTTGAGTGCAATGAATAAGTTGTTGATGGAGGAGAATGATCGTCTACAGAAGCAGGTTTCGCACTTGGTTTGTGAGAATGGGTTTATGCGTCAACAACTTCACACTGTATGTTTTCCTTATCTTTTATGTTCTTGTTGTTCTTTAAATGTTTGTTCTTTGCTTGGATATAAACATTGGATCTTGTTACCATAATTGTACAGAGCAGTTGTTTTTATTAATAGTTGGGTAGGGAAAATGGTTCAATTTTGGGGGGTGACATGTTTATCTGCAATCTACAACAGTTGAATTGTGAGTTTTGGTGGTTGATTTAGTAGCTTAGAAAGAACTTTTTAGCTTCTGCTGTTGATTTTGGTTTCCTTCTATCATGTGGGGTTTTTTTTTTTTCGTTCTACTTGAGTAATAAATGTTTTCTTCTGTGGATTGTCCGCAATGGTACAAACTGGTTTTTCTGCATGGGTAAAATTGTTGGTGTACTTGGATTTCAATGAATGCTGTGTATTTATGGTCTATTTAATGTGTCTGGTGGGTTCTTCTTTTGTTGCATCTCATCATAGCATAGATTAATGCATGGGATGAATTATTAATGGGGTAGATAAAATAATGCAGGTTCTATTTAAATACATCCTTGTATTGAAGGGTAAATAATGTAATTGACACATGTACTATACATTAAATGTAATGATTTGGTGCCATTTTCATGATGTTCATTGACGTTTCTCCAGGCACCAACTGCGGCCACTGATGGAAGCTGTGAGTCTGTGGTCACCACTTCTCAGCATTCTCGTAGAGACACCAACAACCCTGCTGGGTATATTTTTTTAAGAGCTCACAAACCTGAATCTGTCCATTTCAAAACATACCCATCCCCTTGCCTACGTATTGCTCAATTATGCTTTTTACTAGCATGTAGTGTTCCATTGTTTTGAAAAGATATGTCTTGTGTTTTTGAACAGACTCCTATCTATCGCGGAGGAGACTTTGGCAGAGTTCCTTTCAAAGGCGACAGGAACTGCTGTTGATTGGGTCCAGATGCCTGGGATGAAGGTTCTAAATTTGTTTTTAAAATCTTGTTCCATCATAATAACTATAGCATGATTTCTTTTTGTATTGATGCCAAATTTTTTCCTCTTGCATTATCAAGTGAGAAGAGTCTAAAACTCTAAACCCTTTCTTTTGGCAAATGTTACAGCCTGGTCCGGATTCCGTTGGGATCTTTGCCATTTCGCATAGTTGCAATGGAGTGGCAGCCCGAGCCTGCGGGCTAGTTAGTTTAGAACCTATAAAGGTGAGTAATTGGAGAGCTTATATGACACTTTTTCCTTCTAAATGCAAGTAAATAGGTGTTCTATTAAAAGGTTGCCTTCAAGCTTGTCTGATATGTGGTTGACTTATTCTGCTCATGTGAATTTAATTTTCTTTGTCATAGATTATGCCAGTGACTTGGTATTGTTGAACTTTGTTTCAGATTGCAGAGATCCTTAAAGATCGTCCATCTTGGTTCCGGGACTGCCGGAGCCTCGAAGTTTTTACCATGTTTCCTGCTGGAAGTGGAGGAACAATTGAACTTATTTATACACAGGTAAACTAATCGTCTACCCATGTATTTCACCAGCCTGATACTATTTGTGTACTTTCGCTACCGATTAATAAAGCAAATGCTTCCAGATATATGCTCCAACTACTTTGGCCCCCGCTCGAGATTTTTGGACTTTGCGATATACTACAACTTTAGACAACGGCAGTGTTGTGGTATGTGAGCTTCCATCATGTTATAGTCTTGCTCATGCTGTTTTGTTCCTGATCTTGTGTATGATGGTCAGAAAACTTGATCAATGTCCCACCTTCATTTTTCTTTCACATACTTGCATGGCTGGGGAGTTGCTCCAATGAAACCCACTGCTGCCAAAGCGAGATGCAAGTGTGGATGGGGCTTCTAATGTTATAGTAACACCCCATAACTTAATTTATTTTGCTTGTCCGAAATGCATTCAGGTCTGTGAGAGATCTCTGTCTGGGTCTGGACCCAATACTGCTGCCCCCCAGTTTATAAGAGCTGAAATGCTTCCGAGTGGCTATCTCATTAGGCCGTGCGATGGTGGTGGTTCAATCATCCATATAGTAGACCACCTTAACCTTGAGGTTTGTTATGTTTCATTGAGCTGCTTGAATGCTTTTCTATTTTTCCAAAAACGCTTATTTGAATCATCTCGTAGGCTTGGAGTGTGCCAGAGGTGTTGCGGCCATTATATCAGTCATCAAAAGTTGTGGCTCAGAAATTGACTATAGCGGTAAGTTCACATCTGCATTTCTCATCTTCTAAAATATTCATAACTATACCTTCGAAAATTCAGGTAAACTCTCTGTTACATTGACATGGTGTTTACCTACTACGTAGTTTTTGTTGGCTATATTGGAGTGTAAAGGGAACTTTCCCAAGCCACACAAAGGAATCCTTCATCTCTCCTTTATTATAAGCTAAGAAGGATCCAGTGACATGTTGGTACTGGAATTCAACAGAGGCCTCCAATTAATAAATTAAAATTGTACACTAGGACTCCTAACTAATTTTCTTCTTGATGAAGGCTTTGCGCTACATTCGACAAATTGCACAAGAAACAAGCGGGGAGGTCGTATATGGCCTGGGTAGGCAGCCAGCAGTTTTACGAACATTTAGTCAGAGATTGAGCCGGTATTTATCTTGTTCTGTGCTATACTGTCACATTTTGCAGATTTCAGTTGCTGTTAAATTGTAGTTGATAATATTTGCTTTTGCTTCCATATCTTACGTAAGGCTTTTTCTTATTGGTTGTCTGCAGCGGTTTCAATGATGCTATCAATGGATTCAGTGATGATGGTTGGACTTTGATGAATTGCAATGCTGCTGAAGATGTGATAATTTCCTGCAATTCGACCAAGACTTATATGGCTACCCTGAATGCCGCTAGTACACTTCCTGTGGTTGGTGGTGTACTGTGTGCAAAGGCATCTATGCTACTTCAGGTGAGTCGTGCAAGTATTAATTGTACAATACAAGCGAATAAAATTTCTTTTCTGTTTTGTCGTAGTGTCTTGCTTCTTTGCTGCACATATATTCTTCTAAATTTGTGGAATGGAAGAAATCCTCTTTTTTTTTAGAAAAAGAATTCGATTTTCTTCTTGTTATGGCGGCATCCTTGCCTTTTATTTTCTACGAGACTACGACACAGTTACAATGTCACTGAGTGAAGATAAATTTTCACCTTTAGGTTGGCTTACGGTCTGCCCATTAGTGAAAGCAAAGGAGAGCTAAGAAGTCATGTATATATGATCTATGGTTTAGTAAGTGATGTCTTCCCAAAGCTAGAAATAGTATATGGCTCTAGCCTCTAGATCACTAACCATCCACAATGCTATGGAAGCTTGTTACTTAACTTCACAATAGGACAGGCCATGCTAGTTCTCTACTTTGGCATATTATCTTTACCTGCTTTAGCAACTACTAATCTATCAAGTTGTTGACAAACTTTACGTGCAGAATGTTCCTCCTGCTGTTCTGGTTCGATTCTTGAGGGAGCATCGGTCTGAGTGGGCAGATTTCAGTGTCGATGCATATTCTGCAGCAGCATTGAAGGCAAACACATATGCATTTCCAGGAATGAGAACAACAAGATTTACTGGAAGTCAAATTATCATGCCTCTTGGTCACACAATTGAGCACGAAGAAGTGAGTTGATCTCGTTTCCAATTGCCAAATTCTTTTTCTTCTGATATAATTTCTTTGACAATTGGCTTACAATTATTCATTTGCCACTTTATATAATAAGTTAATAACCTGGGAAAGTTATGAGCATTGCTGTAAGTTTCATATGTTCTTCACCATTGGATTCAATATATAGAGTTTTAGAAGCAAAGTAGTGCATTCTGAGAGTTTGTTGGATTACCTTTTAACTTGTTATCTATTCCCAAACAATGGCATATATCTCTCTTATGGTCCTGGCCGATTCATTTTTCTGATGGCTACTCAATTTTTACCGTTTTCCTATCATAAATCGCAACATTGAATTCAAATGTCAACCATTCGTATCTTTTCTCCCCTTCAATGTCCTCTTCAACTTTCCTTCATGTCTAACTGATATGTCTGCCTGCTAGATGCTTGAGGTGATAAGGCTGGAAGGCCATTCTCTTACACCAGAAGATGCGTATATATCTAGAGACATCCATCTTTTACAGGTATGTTTAAGTTTCTTGAGGAATATGCCTTTCAATAGTTCAATAGGTTATTTGAGGTATTATTCTGTGACAAGTAGATTTCAGTTCTCTTTATATAATATGTACATCTGCCGTCCTATTTCTGTGTCCAATTAATCTAACAACGCAAATTTTGTCTACTTCATTTTGTCATTCATATAAATCTTTCACAATCTCTGTTTTTCTTTCCATTCCATACCGAAAAAGGTTAGAACTTGTAGGTTTTAAGAGCTATGAGAGCTCCGAGTCTCCTACTATTTATTTTTCCTCAAGTACATGTTGGGCACTTAAGAGTTGAAACAAGGACATGGGTACCGACTCCACACTTCATTTTAAGCGAAAAGTACACAACATTTTGGAAATAGCCAAATCTGACACCCATGCACCCGTGTTGTACATGAACATGCAATCGGAGCAACATAGGTGAGAAATCAACATGCTATCTAGATGCAAGACAACAGGAAAACCTTGAAGCTTATCAGGGTTAGGCCCTAAAAATCGTCTGCAAAAAGGAGAAAAAAGGAAAAGAATGAATAGAAAGACAAATCGTGATGAAGGGAGCAGCACAATGACATCTACATGGTTCAGATTCTCGTTTGAGGAAATATAGATAATGGTTAACTGTTTTTCTCACTCTGCTTCTAAATTGTCAGGAGCTTTTAAATTTTGTATTGTTGGGGATTGAAAACTGCTGCGATATAATTTTTATGTACCCCAAGCACTACTAGTTTCTTAATTTAAGTCCGGTATCAGTTGATCATCTGTTCAGAAACCTTATTAATTTGAGGAGTTGACGGGTTACTCATATTTGTTTCATTCATCGAAATCGTGGTCTCTCTCGGTAGAGACCTTCCTTCTATCCCTCGGGTGTCTTTGTGTGCGCCCCTTTTCACAAATTATATTTTTAGTCAGTAAGCTTCTTTTCAAATTTCTTTTAACATCTTGCATTCTTACACTTGCTGTTTATTTTGGTTGCAGATATGCAGTGGAATTGATGAACATGCAGTTGGAGCTTGCTCTGAACTTGTTTTTGCACCTATAGATGAAATGTTTCCGGATGATGCTCCCTTGTTGCCTTCTGGGTTCCGTGTTATACCCTTGGATTCAAAACCAGTAAGATCGACTTTTCTTTATACAATGGAACGTATCCTGCTTTTTAAACCTCATTCTACTCGGGAGTTAATACAGAAAACCTTAAAGTTGAATTTTTTCCTTGACATTCTGATGGTAGAAGCAATCATCTAGCCATTTCTTCTGTTGCACAAAGTGTGATTTTGATGAAAATGTCACAGCTCACTCAAACACATACTTGGTATATGTTTTGGAAGATATTTACCCAAAAGAGGTCAGATACACCAAGTCCTAGGAGGCTAGCAACACGATAAAATTAGTAACCTAAGGACTAGGTACAGCATTTCACTGTGCCTCCTCCCACCCTCCTCTCTAAGAGGCAGTCTCTGACATCTGTTTATCTTCTCATCTTAGAATAGGCCAATCTGTGGCCTTATCACTTAGCTTCTATTTTAGTATTTGCTTCATAAACATAGACTGCCTAGTTACTGTATCGAGAACATGTTCTGAATGCTCGTCGTAGTTACCCTAGCATCAAAACAGACAATTTAAATATTACCAAATTGCTCTTATTTGAGTGCTACACTGTGTGTTTAGGACCTAAACATATTAATTCCTCTGCTTGAATGCAACGGCTATCATAGTGAATTATGCCTGATACTTCTCTGTATGACACAGGACACTGGAACAAGCCGGACACTTGATCTAACTTCAAGTCTTGAAGTGGGTCCATCAGCAAATCATGGAGCTGCTGATGCAACATCTTGCAGTAGTACTCGTTCTGTCTTGACCATCGCTTTCCAGTTCCCATATGAAAGTAGCCTGCAAGAAAATGTTGCAACGATGGCTCGCCAATATGTTCGAAGTGTTATATCCTCTGTGCAAAGGGTTGCTACTGCTATATCCCCTTCAGGATTAGGTCCCACTGTGGGACCAAAAGTGTCTCCAGGCTCTCCTGAGGCGCTTACCTTGGCGCATTGGATTTGTCAAAGTTATAGGTTTGTCACTTCAGCACTAAGTATGCTTGGGCTTTAAAGGCTGAAACTGAATTCATCCTGTGGCTTTTGGCTTGTTTTTCTGCAGTTATCATATGGGAACAGAATTGCTCAAGACTTCATCTGCTGATGATGACACCGTATTGAAGCATCTTTGGCATCACCAGGATGCCATTTTGTGCTGCTCGTTGAAGGTATGATGCTGATGCCATTTGGGAAGGTTCTTTTCCAAGTTTCTTTTCTTGTTGTAGAAATACTTGTGAGAACTATGTATTGTTTTCATGGAATTCCTAGTAGAGCCTCCTCTCCTGTGCTCAATGGGATGATCAGTTTGGCAGTTGATTAATCTTAACAACTTACAATTACACTACTAATTAGAAACTTTTTTTTTGGTTGCTATACCGTGATCAGGGGTGTTCATAAGTAATTTAAGTATTTGCAGCATATTGTAGCCCTATTGATTCTTCCATTCTTCTCCCTTCGCAGTCTCTTCCAGTTCTCATCTTTGCAAACCAAGCAGGGCTTGATATGTTGGAGACCACTTTAGTAGCACTACAAGATGTGACCTTAGACAAGATATTTGATGAAACCGGACGGAAATCACTATGTGCTGAATTTCCAAAGATGATGCAGCAGGTAATACACTGATCAAAAATTTCTGTTTTACAAATTCTATATGCTACAGGGAACCTAAAAAGGTGTCATTTTCAGGGATATGCTTGCTTACCTACTGGAATTTGCTCGTCAACAATGGGTCGACATGTTTCATACGACCAGGCTATTGCATGGAAAGTATTTGCTGCAGATGAGACTACAGTCCATTGTCTTGCGTTTACATTTGTCAACTGGTCTTTTGTGTGAAGAGTAATCTTTGGAAAATTTAGCCTCATTGTTTCTCTAAAAATCAATGGTTGAAGGGTTAATTAAGTAGCAGGTATTTAGAGGAAAAGCGGGACAGTTGATGCGTAGAAGTCCTTTAAATTCTATTTTGCACACGCCAGTCCTGCATTCTATTAATTTATTTGGAAAGTTACGTTGAAATTAGTTGACATATTTTCGTAGTGATTCCAAGTTTTCGAGCCATGAGAAATGCAAGTTGGCAGAGCTAGACGGTTTCTCTTTCAAACCCCTGGGTTGAAATTGGCGTTCTTATCCACCTAGAGAAGTAGTATGGATGGTAAATGTGTAAAAACCAGGCCTCTTGTCCTTGGAACTTGGTCCTCTAATAATATTATTGGAGAAATGTTAGCAATTTGAGCTGTTAGCATTTATTGGAAGCGGTTATGGTGATGCAATGGAAAGAAATGCAGCTCTGAAAGACGACTGGTCAATCCTACATTTACGAATGAGCAGGGGTAGACTGCACTGAACTATTTTGCCTCCTTTAGCATGATTCACTGTAGATAATGTTGGTCGACTCGTCTGCTCACTTTTATGCTCTACAATTATGTCTCTATTGTCATTTGCCCATGACAGCTGTGTTTATGTTTGAGTAGGAAATTCAACATGCAACTTGCTGTTGTATTTGGATGGTGAAACAGGAGAATTTTGTTCATGATTGGGAGCGTTCTCACACCATATATCTATGTCTATCTAAATCTATATCTATATGAAATTTTTAAAAGGTGTTTGACTCATCGGAGCAAGCCATGCGGAGTGTCACATCATCAACATTTAATACATTTCATCAATCACTTTGCACTATTCACCAAAATAACTACATCCCATTAATTACTTAAGTATTGTACATCCAATCTCATTCTTATTTAAATTTCAATTCATACACGCTATATAAGTACAATGTAACACTACAAAAGAGAATAAATTATCTCTCATAAAATAACCATGCTAATAAAAAAAATCTATTTTCGCACTAAAATAAATAGGCATTCAATCAACATTTCGTACATTGCACGGACCAAAAACTAGTTATTCTCAAGAAGGGGATATCGAAATAGAGAAATGATGTGAGAATAGACCTAGAAATCAAGTTTTTAAACATACAACAGATCATGCGGGAGCATGATGCTAAATCTAGTTATGTCAATTAAATGAATGAGGCTATGTTTGGCAAAATAGACTAATAAGGTAGCTGAAAACTGATAAGGGGACTAAAAACTGATTAAGTGACTGAAAATCGATAAGTAATTTGTTAAACAAGCAACTAATATTTAACAAAATGACAAAAGAGGATACACTTATATTAAAAAATATATTAAAGATTTAATCGGTTGTATTTTGGTAAAAGGTCTTAGGGCAAATATATATTGGATTTATGACAATACCTTATATTTCTTATAAGCTACATGAGTTAGCTTATTTTTGATAAGTTGAAAAAGACTTATAAGCTACTAAGGCCCTGTTATTTAGGACTTATTTTTGAGAAATATAAGATAAGTTCAGAAAAAATAAGTTAAGTTCAGCAAAAATAAGTTAAGTTCAGAAAAAATAAGTTAAGGTTAGATAAGTTCAACAAAAATAAGTTA
>CAAKMY010041892.1:0-12851 GCA_901111285.1 Corrigiola litoralis
TTTTTCATTATATTTGAAAAAAAAATCCAAAAATAATCATTTTTCAATTTTTTCCCAAAGTCCGGGGGGTTCGGTTGCACCCCCTCGAACCCCCTTGGATCCGCCACTGAGTGGGCAGCGGCATTCCTACAACTTTGAAAGCTAGTACCATAAATGTTATAGCAGTTTCTGTGCAGTTACTCTCGGTCATTTGTTGATAACTAGCAAAACTTAACAATTTTAGCGAAACATCTTAAAATAAAAGCAACCAGTTTGCTACTTCTATATAATCTATTCATATTTTCAGGGGAGATAGGCAGCAAAAAAAAGCCGGACACAGATTAGGAAAAGGAGAATATAAAGGAGCAGAAATCATGGCAAAGCCAAATAAAAAAGAGAGGAGGTTATAGCTCATAAACCGGCGTGGGATCACATGTTTTATGCGCCGTTTAATCAAAGGGGATTATCCTGTGCCAACAAACAAACTGACAAGCGAGTAGTAGCCATTATTCATGGGGTAATCATATAAAGTTCTTTCAACGTCCCCAAGACCCCAACAATGAAAAACAATGTAACAAATGGAAATAGTAGAAGATAAAGGTAATTAAGTAATCCTTAAATTTAGTGACAAATGCCACAATGAAGACAAATGGCCACGTGTCACCATAATAAACAACCCTTAGGCGACATGAGGAAATGGGCACCCATGGTCTCATTTTCCGTAGAAGAGCTTATGCCACACATACTAATCAGTATTCACATTGTAGATTTTGGACCACCATAGTTTGTTTTGTACTCTTATGGAAAGGCTTTCAAAGCTATGCATCACTTAAGCTGAAATTTGCATATATAGTAATTTGTACATTTTCTTTTCCATGCTTGCATTTAGGAGGTCTTATTAGTTTGGGAATGCTCTGACTTCTCTGATAACATATGGTGTCACCACATTATTCTGTCACATGCTTAAATTTCTTTTCTTTATTTTTCACATTTGGATTTTGAGGGAGATATCTAAACGGCGATGTGTCGAGATGTAAGTATTATTGCATGTTATATGATCATTTCAGGAAATATGTGAAACACTATAATTCAAGCAATCATGTTTCGTGTTTGAACCCCCCTCTGATCTTCCCCACCTCCCAAAAAGCAATACGTGAATGTGTTAAACGCTTTATTAACTTCCTTTAAAAAAAAAAACGCTTTATAGTTATAAAATTGAATTCTCATCCAATCTAAGCACAGACAAAGCTAGAAACGAGGTAAGGGGACTATAACATACTTTGTGAAACCGACAATTGTACGAAAGTGCAAGAAAAAAGACTAAAATAATGTCAACGAAAATACAAATTTTAGTATATAAAGTCAAAGATAATATATCTCATCTTTTTGAAGAGACGGTATCATATTCCAAATAGTACTTTCTCAATTCCAACCAATTCTTTACATTTGACTTTTCACACTTGCCAATGCCATATTTTGACCATGAATATATCTCAAAATATAAAAATATTCAAATTATAATTTTATAGTGGTTAGATTTGTATTTAAAAATACTTTTATATAACTATAATTTTTTTTTTCAATTATATTTTTTGATTTATAAACAGTCAAAGTATAATCTTAAATAGTTTCAAAAGTCAAATGTAAAGAATTGGTTGGAATGGAGGGAGTAGCATTTTGGATTTCAAAAGTGTCACAAAATTTTAGTTGTTACTTTAAATTTTAGAAAATTTAATAATACAGAGTAGTAATCTGATATTTGCTCTATCTTTCAAATATAGCCCCACCTTGCAACAATCAAGAAAATTATCCAACATTTACTTATATCTCATGGAAATAGTCCCAAAATTAATAGAAGTCCAAGTTCCGCTAAATTCACTTATACGCTACTATGCGTTTGCATTTGCCAAAATTCCCCCTCCCTTCCTCGTCCATAGTTACAAGCACTCTTTAAATTAAGTCTCCCCATTCCGATGTGAATGAAAACCTAAAACCACAAAGCAAAGTCTCAAAGCAATTAAGCAAGAAAATCTTTTTTTTTTTGGTTATTTGGTACAAGGGTAGGGAAAAAATAGAGCAGATGTTGGATATTGCAAGGTGAAGTTATTTTTGGAAAATAGAGCTAAAGTTGGATTTAAGTATAATTTGTCTTAAGTTTAAGTATAATTAATATTGTAACCAACTCACAATGAAGCCGTCTTATATGAGGCATGCTGATATAAAACTCTTCATTATATTTATTCTTTTATTCTGCACCTGAGGGCCAACTTTTCTCAATAATAGAGAGTATTTTTATTTACTGTTAAGGGGTATGAGTTATGGTTATAGTACAATTTTCATCATTTTAAAGTTTAAGTTAGCTTAAGTGTCTATAAGAATCCACTGACGAGAACAAGCGTATAGCGAACTATAATAAGAATCCACCTACTAATACAGTCTTGAATTTGATAGCCCTCCCAATGTCAAAACTTGTATATCCTTATAAAAACAGACAGGGAAAATAAATTTGATGGATGTTTAGAGAATTCGGTCCAGGTACTTGGTGGGCTGTCGAATTAACCTTGCAGTGAAGCCGTAAATATCACATCGTGCTTGCCCAAATTAACCCATAGAATGGAGGTGTGAAACATCCCCACAGTAGTACTGTACTCCGTAGTTCCTCCACCTAAAACAATTTGCACATACTGCAGGATAATAGAGGATCGTATTCCCATAAACAAGGACTTCTTTACCCAAGATGGCACTGACAAAAATCTGTCGTCAGCCATCTTTTGGTTCAGCCATGTGTACCAGATAAAAGCAAGGTGCCTGAGGATGGCAAAAGTAGCCTTCTATAGCTGAAAAGCACTATAATTACCCGAGACCAAAGTGCAACCATGTAGGACAGAGATACGAAGTACACCATTTTACAGCCAAATAAACATTTATATTCATCTTACGCCTAACACCGATTCATCCGCTTGGATAGCTATGCTTGACAGATATTCATCCCTTTGGTTAGCATGTTCTATGACCCTATCATTGCTGCTGATGCTACGAGCTATGATACATTAGAAGCAGGGTACCTATGAGGGCACATAATAACACTGCAGAGGTAGTATACTTGTTAGTGTCAGCAATCAAGAAACGTGTTCAAGCAAATTTGGCCACTTTGACATAATATTACCTATTCGGCAAAAGTATAGTTACAAATCAATAGTCTGAGGTACACTTGTTGTCGCTTTGTCCTCCTTCCTCAAAACTTTCTTTCGCTTTCTCTCTGTCTGAGGCTCCTTTGCTTTCAAGCCGTTGCAGAAGGTTCTTAGTGACAGAGCAAGATTGTCATTCCGGTGGGCTGAAACAACATTTAAGAATCCTCAAGGATGTCAAAACTCAAAAGAAACTGAGGGTGAGTGGAGTTACAGTGATAAGTGATCTCCCTCCCTAGAACCTAATATATTAAAGGCAACCAAAGTAGAGGTGGATGCCGGTTAATTCCAGAAATCAGAAAACTGAGAGCAGATATCTGAAGGGTATCGTATCATGCAGATTAGGCAGGCTATGGTTACATAGAGGGCCAGTAAACACGGAACAGGTATCTTACTGATTCGTGCATGCAAAATTGCAACCTATCAATTAAAGATGCTGAAATGATACTCTCAATTAATAAAAAAAAAAAAGTTGAACATCATAGACATGGAACAATCAAAGATAAATCCACCATACTTGGCAGAAAAATCAACAAACTCAATGTGCAAGAAAGAAGGGCTTCCAAGTTATGGACTTAGGAAGCAATGAACTCTGATCAAGGACACAACATAAGAGAGATTAGACTTTTCATTGTTTACCCCAGACTTACAAAATTGAGAAAGGGCTCTTAGAAACAGTTTCAACAAGGTAGCAACTAAATTGTAACAAAAAATAATAAAAAAAGAGTAAATGGAAAAAAAGAAGAAGAAAAAAGCACTAGTGACTAGTGAGAAGAAAACAAGAAAATAAGAGGCAGACATGAAATCATAGAAAAAGGAAAAAAGAAACTATGTCCAGTACATTCAAAAGTTGCACATCCATTCGCATTCATCAAAAATTATAACAATGGGATTGTCTTGTAGAGAAGATTGCACTTCTCTTTTACCAAACAGATGCTTCAACAATATTTGTGAGATACCAGCATAGTGATATTACGACTCCAGATATACCAATTAGATAAATATAGAATTATCCAAGAATCCTAAGAGAAAGATCATAGGGATAGCTACTTACCGTACTTTTTCCATTTTAGAAAGAGGATACAAATTTCTTTCTAAGGGCTTTTCAAAAAAAAAAAACATTTCTCATTAATCATATTATAAAAGCATAGAATAGTTAAGCTCGCAATTTAGAGATCGTGTGTTTACTTGAACTTTAGCCTAGATGTCAAAGTAACATCGGTGTCACAAAACAAAAAATAAAATAGAAGGGAATCAAACTAGTGTGGCATATTCATAGGTAATAGGAGTGTTGCTGTAGTATAAGGATGACTGAGGACCCAGTTGAAATTAAAAAAAGGTTATATGACAATGAGCATCATGAGGACACCAGTTTGACTGATCACAAAGTGAAGCTTTGTAAAACATGGATTACATGTGCACATCTTCTTCCTCCTAAAACAAAATAATTCTAATAATGCATGTAATGCTTAAAAAAAAAGATGCATGGAATACCTGCAAGTATAACATCCTCTGTATTCACCACTTTACGACCAGCATGGTGTGCAAAAAGCTCAAGGTCCTTTGCCAGATGCTCTGCTTGGTAAAAAGGATAAATCTCCATCAGGTCGAGTGTTATTGGGTAGTTTAAAACAAAACATAACAGACTACGAGCAAAGTAAGTCTTCTAAATGTGCTGAGAAACAAAATTTTCCAACCAATACTCATGCTGGAGTAACAAGTTATGGGAAAGCCAGAACAAAGCATGAGCTACTGAGCATAAGGCACCCGAAAGACTTTTAGGAATTAGAAATTACAAGTTTTCCCCATGATATAGCATTTGAAAGGCTACAATCAGAGAAAAAACCAAAGGAACCTACTGTGTCCATCTTTTGAAAACTTAAGCTAGTCACAAGTTTTACTAACAGAAAACAAGGGTAGCATGAATAGCATATTCAGTTCGGAACTGTTCAAGACAAAGTAACAAGAATACATGAACGCATGCACAAACATAAATATTTGCGCATTCAAGAATCAAGAGCAAACTTAACAGTATCAAGAATCAAGAGTAGTATATAAAGACCCACACTATCAAGCTTTCCAGAGATTCAGGGGAGCATCTAAAAGTTATTGTGGCTCAAGATTGGACAAGTTCTGCTTTGTCTAGGAGCTCCACTACTGGCTGGTGTTCAGCTTGGTGATGCACCCATTTCGTAGAAATTCTAGAAACAAAATGTGGTGTACAGTTCTTCTGCTCAAGCAAAATATAATCTATGAAACCAGCGTGTCGTGGAGTAAAATGGAATCTTAGGTCTGGTATATATTCCGAAGGTACGTCGTCAGCATCCTACAACTCTGCTTCGTTATACCCAGACCACCATATAGTATACATAGTCTTCAACTGAGTTCTTCACTTCTTCACAAACATAAAAAGCACATTGGGGTGGCCGTAGATCGAGATATGACAAAAGAAGAAAATATGAAGCCTTCTTATGTTTCTTCTAAAGTTCAGCTAGCTGACATTATATCAAAGTCATCTAGTCTGATCAGAATCACTCTAATCTTCACAAGTTGGGAATCCCATAACCTTTGGGAGTACCAACTCGAGGGTAGTGGTGGTGGCGGTGGTGGTGGTGGTGAGTGTTATAGTACTATGTAATCTTATGGTAGTTTATTGCAGCAGTCATTGGTGTCAGTTACTGCTCATTGTTTGTAATATTTGAGGCAGTTAGCTTGACTGCATAATTCCTCATCTCTATGCTTCTTGGTTTAGACTGAACACTTATACATGAACCTTACTTTCTCCCTATCCTACCCTCCGTCACAACTCCATATCAACAGTAAGCATATAGCTAGGGTTAAAGTCATTAAACCAAAAATTGAATTAGTCATGGTTACGATCTATTATACGGAGTAAATTGCAACTAAATCTCAAATTCTTTAGTAACAGAGATAGGGTAGCATAAGAAACCTATTCTTCTGCTGTGAGGTTTTAAATTCAAACGAAACAGATACATTAATACTGCACATTGATATTGCAAAAACACAATGTTCTTTGCTACAGAGCATGCTTAACAGTATCACATTAACCTTTATGCCACTAAGATGGGAAACAGAATTAAAGCTATGACATGATTGTCAAGGATATACATTCAAGACAAAAGCTCCTATAACCTCTTTATAGTGACGCATAAGCGTATGTTCAGTCGCAAAAGGCGCAATCACAGATGAGAAAGTGTTCACATCAACAACAACGATATTCAACTGACCACAAACAACAAGAAACTACAAACATTTACTATCATTGTTGTTGTTCACAACAAGAAACTACAAACAGTATCATATCATAACAAATTTTAAACAGTTGTATTTTCCATTTGCCAAATTCAAGCAGATTGAGAAACCTACACTTATAAACAAAAGCCGTAAAATGCTCACTTCTCCTCTACACAGGAATTACACTTACTAATTACTAATGAATAAGTTCCAGTTTCACGTCATGAACTAACATATTACAGAATTCTACTCACAAACCACAATCTATCAAGCATGCATACTCATAGAAAACACGGGGAAGCAATACTCCCTATGTCCCATACTAATTGGTCAAATTCGCCTAATTAAGGTAAAACCATGTCAACTTTGACCATCATTTTCTATCAATATACACGAATAACAACAATCACAACAAGATAATCTAATAAAATTACTAGTTTAGCTAAATTGAAAATGATAATTATCACATTGTATACTTCATGAACTTAATGGTCAACACAAAAGCTAAATCAACCCTAGCTTCTTGTAGGCCCAAGTCAAATCGGAAAACCATATTCCTATTGGGCTAGCATAGATCTGTCTACTTTTATGATAAAAAAGACGCTCTCTCCCGAGACTCTCTGAACGGTCAAAGTGAGATGACCTTGACCTTAAAAGTCAAATGTGGCCTGTTAATCACAAATTCTTAGAAAAAAACCACGAGTTTCATGTAATTTAAATTAACTCAATCTTCCAAAAAGCCCTGCTCAAATGAGAGATTTATATCCCTTTGTTAGGCCAGCATCACAATCTATACCCTCCCATCTAGATTTCTTGTACCTTTTGTCGTTTTTCTTGTACCTTCTTCTCGGAAAAGGTACAAGAAAAACACCAAAAGGTACAGGAAATATAGGGTGGGGGCACAGGCTCCCAGGAGCACCTAATAATTTGCGGGCCAGCATGGCTCCGTCTACATTCACGATAAAAAGACGGTCTCTCTCTCGAGACTTTCTGCCTATTTATTTAGGACGAAACTAGTAGTCTCAATTCCGCAATCAGTTAAAATGATAATATAAAACCCTAAGAAATTATAAAATTAAAAGAAAATTATATAGTTATTTTACTACCAGCGTAATTAAAGGCCAAACTGGAAATGCAGGCGATAATCGGGTCCGACACGTCCATCCCACTTTTCCTCCCTGCAAAACATCACAAACAAAATTAATAAGAAATTAAAAAGAATAAATAAACAAAAAAGAAAAAGAAGGACCTTCGGATTCAGCGATGGAGATGACGGCGAGGCGAAAGCGGTCCTTTAGAAGAAGGGTTTCTTCGTCATCTTGTTCTTGTTGTTGGTGAGCTTCCTTTTCCATTCCCACGTCACTGTCTTCTACTATTTCTGGTAACTCCATTTTTTGTTTGAATTGGAAGGCAAGTGTGTGAGAAAAGACGGTCTTTTGTGGCGCGAAATTTGGGTTTATATAAGTTTGGTTTGGACTGATTGCTGTTGGTTGGTTAGTATTATGGACTGGGCTTGGATGACGGCATGTTTTGTTCAACTTATTTTCACTTATTTTATGTTATCGTATCTTATCTGAATTTTTCTTATTTTTTCTGATTATTTCTGAATATTTTTTTTTGAACTTTACTTATTTTTTTGAACTTTACTTAATTTTACTTATTTTTTCTGATTCATGTTGTTTTCAAAGCTCAACTTTACTTATTTTTACTTATTATCTTGAACTTTACTTATTTTTGCTTATTTCTATGAACTTTACTTATTTTATCTGAACTTTTCTTATTTCTTCTTAACTTATCTTATTTTATCTGAAAATAAGTAGAAATAAGTTGAGGAGAATAGGCCCTTACTTGTGACTTCTGAGGTTTAGTTTATGGTCAATAGTTTATTTGAAGAGAAAAGGATAATAGCGTTTTTTTAAATTTATAATCAAATATTTTTCACAAGGGCATTTTTTTTAATATCTGTTTGTTTATTAGATAAAATTTTAGTGAAAATAAGTAAAGTCGAGGTAAAGTATAATTTTTTTTGTGATAATAAGAAAAGTTTAGCAAAAAAAAAAAAGCAAAGTTTACCATATTTGCACCTCTTTTGAGAAATATTTAGAAATTATAAGAAATATTAAGGAAAATGAGAAAAGTTAGATAAAATATGAAAAAATAAGATTGTTAAGCAAAAAGAAGAGAAATTTAGAAAAAGTAAAAAAAAGTTACCTTATTTATTCCCATTTTGAGCAAAGTTTGGAAAAATAAGAAGATTTTGAAAAAGTAGAAAATAAGATAGGTGTAACCGTGTAAACTAGGTATAAAGAACCTAACGCCACGAAAAATCCTAATCTAATATGAGTATGCCTCAAAGACCTAGATTCTCTTAAAAAAACACACATAGATTTTTTTTGGGCTGATCATTTTTATGTGGAATTGGTAGTCCGAGATTTGACAAGAGTTTTTTTGGGTTGATCATTTTTTATGTGGAATTGGACGTCCGAGATTTGACAAGAGTCAAGAAAGACAAAGAGAGGTTTTTGCGCTAGAAAGGGCATGTCCACTACATGGTGTTGTGCACGGTTCAAAATTATATTGGCAGCCCCTGGTTGTGTTATGTCATTTTGAAAGAGTCACCACCAATGGTTTACGGTACCTCAAAAACCGTTTTTTGTCTATCAGATTTTAGATAGTCTAGTATATTTCTTATACAATAATATTCTTAATATATCTCTATCACTTCCTCTATGGTCGAACCATGGTTTTATGGACCCTTTGGCTCAATCCAAAGACATATGGCGCAACACTACACGTAGGTTTGGGGCTAGTAGTTGGTCATGTAGGGGCTAAACTATGAATATAGGGGTAACAACTAACAATATCACTTTAACTTAGTAACACTTGAAAGTTGAAACTCATGTTGAGTAACTAGTTTTTGAAGCCCGTGCGATGCACGGGTCTCATTTAATGGTCATTTTAATTTTTTATTAATTTATGCAAAGCGGATATGATGATTTTTCGGGAAGTGATGGTCGACTTCTTGTATGTCTCCATACTTTTCTTCTGTCTCTTCTTCTTCTTCTTGTCAATTTGTTATTTTTTGGGACATGCATGGGGAGTTTCTCCTACAATTTATCCCACTTTTCTTCTTCTTCTTGTCAGCTCCGGCTTCCTTGGTGATCCGTTTCTCCTACAACAAATTGGTATTTTTTGGGTCATGCATGCATGGCTTTGGTTGACAGCGATCGATGAAGCTGCGGTGACGGATTCGGTTGCATGTGCTTAACCAAGCTATTAATCATATCTCCACATCTGTATGTCTGTAATCTTTAATTAGTTTCTTCATTTTATTATGTTGATCACTTTATATCCATGATTTACTGATAATATATGTTTGGGTAATATATCTGGGATTTGCATAAAAATGATAGATGAGTTGTGGATTTAGCTTTATTCTTTGGATGGTTTTTCCATTTTAAATGAGATAAGCATGTAGCTCACGGAGTAGAATTAAGTGCATGTTCTTTTTTGCTATGTATTGAGGTTTTTTGAATGGTGGGTATTGAGGAAAAACGAAGAATCTAACTTGAGGGAAAATGAAGAGTCTTGAGCTTCATAGGTGTGGAATATACAACGAAACAAAAGAAGAAAGATCAAAGTGTAGTTGTCGGTGATGCCTCTCTTAAAATTTGGGTTTTCCATTATTGATGAGAAAGGATGCTTCATAGTCTTTTTAAGGACCAAACATCAGTCAATTGAGGAGAGTTTGCATAGTTGCTGACTGTTACTAATGTTTGATACTACTGAATTTCTGTTTCTTCCTGTTATTGGAACATTTTTTTTGTAGAAATAAAGGTTTGTGTTCGTCACCTAGCAGATAGAAAATCCAACATTCTTTGTTATTTTCATAAATTTCGTTTAGTACACTGATCTTAGCAATTACGGCTAATTATTATACAACTGCTATGCTATGTGAAAATTATTATACAGGTGCTGGTAATCAGTGGATTGGTAGCTTTCATGGCAATTGGCTATTGCAATCTTTTAACATGTGACTTCTTCACTTCCTGCCAGTTTTAAAAATAAATCTCATTCTCTAACTTCTATAAATCATACCTTTTTACGAAGCAGTGTAATCAGCATCTCACTTCTAATTCCTTAAAAGTACCCATATGGTAATTGATTCTTTTATCCTGTTTACTTTTATTGATATTGGTATTACGTATAACATAGAGAGTTTTTAGATGTGTCTTGTTTATAATGCTAAAATTTTGGCTGATCTGAAATAGTGTTTGTTACTTATCTTTTCTAATGGAATGTTTATCTTAGTTTCTTTGTGATATAATTCTCCATGTGTATGTTCTGTGTATTTGATCTAGTATGTTATCTATTATGTATGATTTTTCATTTACATAACAAATAGATAATGACAGAAAATCAAACTTGATAATTGCATTGTTACGAATCTTTAGTAGTTCTGAAATTTGAAATTTATAGGTGTTAAAAAAATGTTTTGAAATTGATTGAGCACACATGAGAGTCATCTGACATATTTAAGTATAACATTATATCCTGTCACATCCTTCTATTTTGTATGTGTACTCATTCGTTTACCATGTTGATAAGTTCAATAGAATTGGTCAAAAAAGAAAAGTTGCCACTAACTTTCGCCACAAGAATTTGGTAATTTGATATTTAGTTTAAAATCTGTCAACTCATGAATAAATGTGTCTATTTGCATATGTTGGTAGTGGCCAAAACGTGGGTTTGATAGGTCTGATTTCTTGCTGTCCAGTACTCTCTATGATCTTTTGCTGGGATTTGGCTTATTAGATACTTGAGTCAACCATGGTGACACCCTCTATCTGTCCAGCTTGGACAATATGGTTGGTTGTAGAGTATTTACTCCTACTGTATATTTCTCACTCAAATTCATCCATAAGTACCAAAGTAGTAGAGTTGTTACGTGATGCTTTTGCTAACATCCAGAAAATTACAAACAATGAAGTCTAATAAACACCGTAAGCGATAATGAAGAAAGTTATGATTATTGTAAAATTTTATTGAAAAATGAAGAAAGGGTTATTAGCATAAAATAACTAAAATAAATGACATCTTTTTGTGGCCGACACTATTAACATCCCCGTACAAAGGCTTTGAACTCAGGGGAGGCATTGAAGCCGACTCGACGATTATTTCAAAAAAAAACAGTACCATGACTGTAATATAACTAATTGTAAGATATAGACTAAGTGTGGTCTTCTTGTCTTCTAATCCTTCATCTTTTGATCTACTCTCCTTGATTTCTTGATTTTGTTTCTTCTTGAAATTCCTAAAAAGCAAAACAGGGAGTTTTGTTAATATTTAAAAAAAGCAATTATTTAATCAGCATATTATAGTTCTTTAAAACACTATACCTTTATTCTCTTTGTCTTTTTTGTTTCAATGGCATTTACTTCACTCTTCTTCTTAACTTCTAAAGAACCTTTTTCAAAGTCGTTATTGCGCTTCCGTACTCCGTTAGAAGTTACAGGCAAATCCTCGAGAATATTCTTGTCAATAATTTTCATCACCGTTAAGCTTTGTCTTGTTGCTTTCCTGTTGTAAGTCGTAATCTTCACCTTGAATAAAAGCTCAGAACCAACTAAATTGTCAATCTGTTTTTTTAGAATATATTGTGCTAGCCTCTATATAATAATATTGTTGACTTAAAAATACTTCGGTGAAGAGATCTTATTCTACAACTTAAATGAAACAATGAATAAAATGGGTTGGATATCTCAAGCATGTAGTTGAATTCGTCCCTTTGCATGTTTTGTCAGAGTTACTGTTGACTACTTTTTTGTGTCAAAGTACATGTCTTATTCACTGCCAGTTAAACAAATTCAAGTCTCATGTTTCCTTTCATAGTTTTCAATAACTTTTCTACTTTTCAGTTAAACATGTGGCTCAGAGTACATGTTACACAGTACTTCCAAAAAAAAAAAAGAGTACATGTTACACAATGAGTAAATTTCCATCAGGTTCTTCAAAGTAACTACGTACAAATCCCAACTATTGTAGAAGATATGACTAAAGAGCTTCCTAAATCAAAGTGTACCTCTTCGTCTATTAGCACCATTTCGATGCTAATTAAACTTTGGTTGGTTTTGAAATTGATAACACGCCAGAGTCTAGAGACACGGACTTTGATTGTCCTGTCAGTCTTAGTTGAGTTAACTTGACGGATGAGAGAATAGGATCTGAATCATTAATACAAATTCATAGTTAGTAAAAAAACAGTAATAATAACTGAAACAGTAATAATAAGTTTAAAATCAATGCATATTTAACGAACATGAAAAGTTGTGTTGAAAAAATAGACCTTGATTTCTCCATTGCAAAGTACAGATTATGGTTTTGAAATGTGAAATTTGAAGTACGTTACTTTGGGTATTTATATTGGTC
>CAAKMY010041895.1:0-13802 GCA_901111285.1 Corrigiola litoralis
AAATACACCTCCAAATGTAGATTTCACCATACATATTACAAAACCGAACCGAGTGAAATTACTATAAAACTAAGTCCAAAAGTAACCAAAAGTAAAGTAAAATGAGCTAGTTATGCTCTATAAAATAGAGCACATCACTTTCCCAGTTCTCACCTCCTCCATATGGAAGGTAAGATTCTAATAACGGTCATAACGCTGCCACCGACCTTCTGGTTGACAGAGGTCTGGTCTGGTGTCTTGGTCAGGCTTGGCTCCCTGATCATGACATCCTGACTTCGGGTTGCTAAGGCTTTTGGGCTGTTGAGGCATCAGGGAGCTCACTTTGGGGCATAAGGCCTCTTGGTCAGAAAGGACAAGGAACAACTAAAATTTAATATTTTGTTCTAATTCCGACCCAATCGAAGACCGCATAATTTCAGGTCCAATCCTTGATCTGAGCATTTTGACATTAATTTTCTTACTGCTCCGATGGAAAACCAATAAACACACGTAATTACAATTATAATCCTCATAATCTCGTACTCCGTATTTCATATCCCCTCCTCGCAACATTAATTGTTTTAGGAAAAAACAAAAAAACAAAACAAAAACGTATTGGAACTTATTCGCTGCTGGCAATGCACGATTGGAACCACCCCTTCCCCCCCCCCCCCACAAAAAAAAAAATATTTTACACAACCTATTATGTATTGCCAGTTGCCCTTAACTCATATTATTAATTTGTGTAGTTAACACAATAGTAGTGCTCCCAAAATCACAGCTCCCAAGTGCATATATGTTACCATATTATTGCTTAGTACCACATTCTTATTATCTTTCTAGATAACTCAATAGTTGTTCTTTACCTTTTTTCTTCGCAGGCGAAGGTAGGGAGAAATTTTGCTTAACAAAAAAGTACCAACTACAAATAGAAGCTATTATGATACACGTCACCTTCCCTAAACTATTATATCAATATGTTAAACCTACACAAAACACTAACGAAATGTGTTTGTATTACAATAGAGAAGAGCATACACGAAACAGGAGGCCGAAGAAAACAAGCATTGAGAAGCATGGGCATTAACAACGGAATCATACCAAGGGATGCAGAGCACCAACAATAGGTAAAGTTAACACAAATGTACTATGATATATGTTATATGGCCATAAAAAAAAAAAAATTAAGAAACCATGTGTATTCAAGGATCTTATGGTAACAAAGAGCCCCACGGCCACAACACTAGCTTTCAACCTAACAAAACCAATGTTTCCCTATGAAAATTTCATTGCATTTGCATGACTACATAGTATGCACCAACTACACATGACAAAAAGTGTAATAAATACATAACCGTGCATCACACGGGCCCAAGAACTAGTAGTATTAAATATGATGTGTGTGTAAGGTTTTTTCAATGTAATTCTTCTCTTTATGTGGCAGAGAAGACTGTAGGCTTGTTCTAGTTGATTTATAAACTACTACAAAACCGCTCAAAGAAAATGGTCATATAGCCCTTAAGAGAACGGTTTTAACCGTTCTTAAGAGCAACGATTTCTTATGTATAAGAGAACGGTTTAAAAATAACCATTCTCTTTGACTAACACAAAGAGAATGGTTGTGAATCGGAACCGTTCTCTTTGACTAACATAAAGAGAACGGTTCCGGTTCACAACCGTTTTCTTTAACACACATAAAGAAAACGGTTCTTTGCCAAAACCGTTCTCTTTGTGTACACAAAGAAAACGGTTTTCATTAAGAACCGTTTTCTTTGTGTCTATTTTTCAAAAAAAAAAAAAAAAACCTTATGTATGCATTACCCAATCTAATGTCCGATCTCTTTGCTCGACCCTTCTTCAAACTTACATTACCAACAACAACAACAACTTTTTCAGTCAAGACTACCACACTTTTATTCAAGATCACCATTCATTCAAGAGTATACGGAATTAGATCTATAAACTTAGAAAGAACAAGTGTAGTGTATAAGATCTACAAACAAAGTCATAGAAAAAGTAAAAACCTAAAATTAGATCTACACAATAATAAAATCGATGACCATACTAAGCACATATAAAATTAGATCACAAAATAAACAAAGTCGAAAAATAAGAAACCTCTTATTTAGATCTAGAGGCCGAATAAACATACCTTTTATTCAAGAAAAACCCAGAAGCTTTAAAGCATGGAGACGACGTGAACCACCGTGGATGAAGTTGTACACTATAAATTAATGGTTGTATATCTCAAAACTGAGATCGTCGACCATTAATTTGGAGCAACAACTATAGAAATTCGTTGTTCGTGGTTGTTAATTAGTGGCGGTTGAGGCGGATTTTTCCGGCAACAAAGAAGCTCATCTTTAAAATTGAGAGATTTAGAAGAGAGATAAAGGCAAAAGGAGAGAGGGGAAAGTATATTGTGCGTGAATTGTGAAGGAAAAGAAGCAAAAGGTGCGTGAAATGTGAAGGGAAGAGGAAATTAATGAAGTCTGGGAACATCAAAGAAAACGGTTGGTATTAGGAACCGCTGTCTTTTACTACGTTAAAAAAACAAAAAATTGACCAACACAAAGAAAACGGTTCCTTTAAGGAACCGTTTTCTTTTGGTGAACTCAAAGAAAAACGGTTCCTTAAAGGAACCGTTGTCTTTAACATAAGAAAGCGATTTTCGAAGGAACCGCTCTCTTTTCTATGGACAAAGAAAGCGGTTATTAAATGAACCGTGTTCTTATGTTTGTTAAAGAAAGCGATTTTGCTCGGAATCGTTTTCTTATATTTTAAGAAAACGGTTCGGACCAAAACCGTTTTCTTTAGGCCGATTTCATAGCTCAAATCTGTAGTAGTGTTACTTCTCTAGTGGTCAACTCTTTTGTGAATTTTAGGTTGCTATTTTTTTTCCTTATGGTTAATAAAGATCCTAAATTATTAAAAAAAAAAATTCTAATTGTTTTACTTGATCAAAAGTTTAGTTTCATAATTATTATTTTATCTATATGTATTTTATGCTATAACGTGTAATATTTCACATGTGATACACCTTTTCTTTTGATTGTTTTTTCAACAACAATGTTTTCCCTCATATGAATGATCGAGTTACACATGCTTTCACATTCATTATTTGTACCCAAAAAAATCCATTTATAATTTTGTTTTTTGTTTTATATGCACAATGACCACACGGTCTCAACCGTTTGTTGAAAATGATGATGACTAGTCAGGTAATTCAAGAACTTGAACGATTTTTTTATCCTGGCCTCTCATACTAGGAATAGAAACCAACAAAGGGCAATGATCTGAAACACCAGACTCTTGAACACCCATTACAGTTGTAGGAAATTGATCTTGCCATTTAGAATGAGCGAAAACCTAGTTAGATTTAGAAAACTTTTGTTTATCATCATCATGTTTGTTGCACCAGGTAAATTGACTGCCAATTGTGCTTAGGTCAAACATCCCCATCTAATCAATGCAATCCTGAAAACCTTTAGTCTCATGCATAGGGGAGTCCAAGTTTAGATGTACAAAATTAAAATTTTCCTGTTCAGATCGAATGGACTTAAAAAACTATTAATTAAGAAAAAACCCAAAACTTTCAAAAGGTAAAATTAAATTTCTCTAGATAGATTAACTTCGTTTTTTCTTGTCGTTAATGGACTAAGTAGTATGGTAATATTAACATATATCGATCATCTGCAAGTAATTCTAAAAAAAAAAAACAAAAAACAAAAATTCAATCTTTTGTTCTAATCTCGACCCAATCGAAGACCGCATAATTTTACGTCCAATCCTCAATCCGAGCATTTTGACTTTAATTTTCTTACCGCTTCGATGGTAAACCAATAATCACCAATAAACACCCGTAATTACAATTGAAAACCTCATAATCTCGTACTTCGTATTTCATATCCCCTCCTCGCAACATTAATTGCTTTAGGAAAAACAAAAAAACAAAACAAAAACGTATTGAATTAATAGAACAATTATTATCCGCATTGAGACCAAGTAGGCGTTTCCACCCCCACAGGCCACACCACACCCCAGTCACGTGGAACCCTCAATTATTGTGCATTCCCAATATTCCCAAATCCACCAAGAAATCCCATCTCAACTCCACAAACAAACCCTCCTTATCTTCGATTCTCCTTCCCCAAACCCCAACCCTTACCCTCATGAAACCCCCAATCCCCCTCCCAACAACCCCAACCATGACTTTCTAACAAAACCCATAATAAACCAACCCGACCCCACCATCCCAATTGATGGATAACCACAACCCGCCACCTGTCGAGGCTCCCGAGTCCTGGGAGGTTGCTGACGTGGAAGAAACCATGAAACGCCTCTTACTCACCTCCTCCCCCTCCTCCTCTTCTAACAATATCATTCCAGCTACTGCTTCTGATGACGTGTCCTCCCATGATTTGTCCGCTTTCGGCGACGCTGTTCTCTTGTCTGACGATGCGGTTAACCAGGTTGATCAGTTCCTCCGCGAGGCCTTGCAAAACCCCCGTGAACGCTTGTCAGGTTCGCTTTCTTCTTACGGTCGTTTTTCGAGTTTTTGTTATAATTTAGTGTAATTTTGTTGGCCCTAGTGGAGTACTAGCTCCATTCCCCTGGACACGCTTTTCAAGGTGCAAAATTAACTAGACCAAAAATTCGTAAAGTCAATTTTTTTTAATAAGAATGCTTTATCAAATTAGTAAAATTTTCGGAAAGTTAGTTTTGCTGTGCATCGAAAGAACTATGATAGAGTAGACCAAAAATTCTATAATTTGGATAAAATCATATTTACATAATATGATGGTATTTATCAAATGACAGCATTTTTGGTGTACTCTGTTATAGTTAATTTTGCTACTTAGATGCGTAAGTGACAAGAAGGTTGGTGTTGAATGGAGGGAGTGCTTTGATGGTTTGGGCAATATATTTTCTGGTTTCGTTAGGAGTGCACAAACTCGCAGATGAAAATTGAACTATAAACCTCATGATTAGTAGCTTTAACATATGAACTAACTCTTGTCCTCATGCTTTGGCGATATGTGGTGGTTGATAGTTGCTTGTGAATTTTCTTTTTGGCAAGTGATGTGTGTTTAGTTGGGTAGTTATTGTTGGTATGAAGATTGGTTGATTATAGTATTGTTCGAAAGCAGGTTTATTAGAGTTTTATGTGTTCTGTGCTATTAATGCTGCTTGAAGTGTTTGCATATTTAGAATACATGTGTGGTTATGAGGTGGTGAGATGAATCTTTTGCGGCGCTGGAGTAATTCAGGTGGATGTGAATGTGTACTGGGTTTGGAAGTTTAGCTTTGATGTGGGCTTGCGATGGGCTCTAGGACGCTGCTTGGAGTTTTGTGATGGGGCCTAGATTGTCTTATTTCGTGTTCGATTGGGGATGTATATCTGAATTAGAGCAGGTGTTAAATATGAAAGTGAGCTGTGGGATGGAAAATTGCAATTATAGGGAGCTGGGCGCTTTAGTCTTTATGAGGGATGGTGTGATTGTGAACAATATATTGCTTTTGCTAAAGACATGTAACCTTCCTTTTATTAACATTTGCTTCTGAGTTTCCATTATTTGCCAATTCATTGCCAGGCTATGTATTTTCTCGCATAATCTTTTCTTTGCGCCTTTTTCATGAATCTTTAATAGAAATTATATTAATATAATTTCAGTTAATGGCATAATTGAGCTGATTGATCAGCTTCATGATGAGGAATATGTGCATGTGTGCTATGTAAGCGAATACAGTGTGGAACTATGATGCTCAGACTCGTTATTTACATATGCGACACGGGTGCATATCTAGGTGTCGGATTCGGCTACTTGTGCAAAAAAAAAAATGCATGTTTTTAGCCCAAAAATGGAGTACTATTGTCCATACCCGTATCTGTGTGGAAAGTATTCTGCCACGAACTTGATGAAAAATGAAGAATCTAACTTGAGGGAAAATGAAAAGTCTGAGCTTCATAGGTGTGGAATATACAAAGAAACAAAAGAAGAAAGATCAAAGTGTAGTTGTATCGTCATTTCGTTGATGCCTCTCTTAAAATTTGGGTTTTTCCATTATTGATGAGAAAGGATGCTTCATAGTCTTTTTAATGACCAAATATCAGTCAATTGAGGAGAGTTTGCATAGTTGCTGACTGTTAATAATGTTTGATACTACTGAATTTCTGTTTCTTCCTGTTATTGGAACATTTTTTTCTGTAGAAATAAAGGTTTGTGTCACTAAAACTGAGTTACTTATGTATATGGTGGATGTTAGAGCTTGCTATATAATTTAGATGATTGGCACATTCAGTGTAATATGTTTTTGTAAAATGTTAAGAATGTGGTTCAAGATCCTCCCTCTTTTATCGAACTTCCCTTTTTAGTTTGTTGAATTTGTCACTTGTCTGTATTATAAAGTTGTTTGTGCTGATTGTGGTGCTCCAAATCAAACTTTAGGTAGATAAGTCGAGGTCCTTAATATAGTGGTTCAAAGTCGAACCCGGCTAGTGGATTAGCTTGCTTGCTACCTAGAAATATGCTTTAATTGGCAGCACGATATTCATGTTTAATTAGAAAACTTTTCCAAACAAATTGAAGTTTTTGACAGTCTAATCCACAGTTTAAGGGGTAATGTTCCTTCTAAATTTGTTAAAGTCAGTTAAACTGCTGGAAGGTTAAAGTGCAAGCAACGATAAACTAATTCAAATTATGACATTTATCAAATATAGTTATAGGCCATCTAGGTATAATTTCGCAATACCACATGCCACTTAGGTGTTGTTTTACCAAAATGTCTTTATTTATGCTTATTTCTATTGTTTTCTTTTCTTTTTTGAACCCTTGGGCTCTTTGCATTAGTAGTCACAAGAGGCAGACTCCATTATGCTAGAGTTGATGTATGAGTTGGGTGGGGAATATCTGGCTCTGGGCCCATCGTACAAGTGACCACCTGTCAGTGGCTTGCTTATGCTCTAGGTCTTAGTCCCTACTATACTGCAGTTTTGCTGAATTTCATATTGCTTATCTGGACATCATCACAAACGCGCTTTGTCAGTCTCAGTGGCTTCATGATATGCAAGTCTCGTTGTGGCAGTGATTACGACATGGTCCACATTCGTGCTCTGGATGTAGGGACCTTTTATAGTTCTAACAGAAAATTGCACTTTTTTATCTTCAGTAATATTTTTCTCACCTTTGCCATAGGATTTATGTCCGTGTAAGTGGTGTTGAATTTCTGAACATCAGTGCAAATTGAAGAGCTTAAGTTCAGTTTTAATTTTAGCATATCTGTTTGTTTTCCTGTTGCTGATATGCGAATGATGATTACCTTTACAGTCCTGCGAATGGAACAAGATGTTATCAAGTTCATTCAGGATCCTACTCGGCAACAACTTGAATTTCAACAGCTTCCTACTTCTTACCTAAGGTTGGCGGCCCACCGTGTGGCTCAACATTACTTCCTGCAGTCCATGGTCTTATTGGATAATAGTCTCCCTGATGGTTCTGGTTCTAGAATTATCGTTCGCAAGACTTCAACTGAGTGCAGGCTTCCTCGTGTTCGTCTGGCAGATATCCCTGTAACCTTGCCTCAAGAAGACAGTGGTGTCGTCAAGGTCGCTATCAAACAGAGACCTCAGAAGCATTCATCATCATCTTGTGGTGGTAATTCAGGTTCTCTGAAGGGGAATAATTCCAAAAGTGTGGAGGAAAGGAAAGAGGAGTACAACAGGGCTCGAGCACGGATATTTAACGCCAGTAATCATAGTGGTGTGTCTGGTGCAAAATGTGAGATTGAGCCTAAAAGGTCAGAAAATGTGCAGGTTCCTTCCTTGGGCATACCGAAGGTGGATGAGAAACCTGCTTCTGGGGGTTCTGACTTGAGTAGTGGGAGAGCTGTAGTTGATTCTTCTAGTGGCAGCAGTAGGTCAGCTAGAAGTAGGACAGAGAAGGACCCTGTTAGTAGGTATCGACCCAATAACAGGGTTGCTATCTTTAGGGACCGTGAAATTGAACGCAAAGATCCTGATTATGATCGGAGCTATGATAGGTATGCTGTCCATATCCTTTGTTTGCTTTTCTGTTTGATTGGAGTTCTGTTCTTGTCCCATTTCAAACCCCTTCCTTTGAAATTTAGAGTTTAGAGGGTGGGGTTATTAATATGGTAAAATGTTTGTATTACTATATGTTCCCAACATCTTAGTCTGGACCACTCTATATCAGCTTATCGGCTCTTTTGAAGTATTTGCTTATGATTGGTACATTATATATTTTGGTATGTAAGCTTGTTAGATTTTGTTAATGGTTTTTTTTGGTCACTATACTTCTCTCTCCTCGTTTTGGATGGGAATTTTCTTTGGGGGGTTGTCACAAAGGTCGGTTAAGTTTACGCTCAAGGTTTTGGCTGCACAGATAGCTTTCTCCATGTTCCATTGCTTTCCCGCCTTCTACAGGGGATTCTTCAAGGTTGTAGAAGTTGTAAATATTGATAAATACAAACCAATAGCATATAGCATGTTCTGTGGAACCGAAGTTTTAGTTGACGCAGAAGTTTGTTGTTTGTGAGCTATCAGTATTCACTTATCTGACCATGGAGAATTTTTCTCTTAGGAGTGCATTGCCCATTGGAATGCACTGGGCAACAATCTTCTAGTTGACATCCATGGGTCCACCTCTTCATTAAGGATTAAGAACCGACATCCACATAGATGAGGGGTAGTAAAGGGGATGGGTGGGATCCAAAATCCTTTGTTAATATAGGAGGCAAGTGGAGGTGGGGAAGGGGAGGGAAGGGAATCGGCAGGACTCTTTTTCTCTCCCTTTCCAGAAGAAATGATCTTTTTTCTTTTTATGACTAGGTGCTCAGGCCTTAAAGAAGTTACTATTAGACTGTCTTGGCAGCCATCTTCTTTTTTAATGTCATATTTTACATCCCATGTAACCCATTTGAGAATAACTGATTGAATTTTCTTTTCTATTCTAATGCTTCTTTGAAAACTAAAGATATGGATTTCTTTTCATTTCTCCTCGACTGTAGCTAAGTTCCAAAATCGGTGGTCATAGCCATGGTTAATGGGGCAGTAATAAATTTATTTTTGTGAACTGACATATAATTGAAACGACCTTGTAACTACAGCTTTGCCGAAGGTTTATGTTTGGTTATTTAATGTATCTGCTCACTGTTTCTTTTTCATATTTGAGTTATTGTTTGAGACCCCTTAATGGCACATCCGAACTCAATTTCGGGATACGGATCTGATCCTACACAGGATCAAGGATTGATTCTTGAGATAAAACAATTCCAATTCTTGATCCGGGGACTTCGGTTAAAGGCTACAGGGACTCCGTTAAAGGGTAATAGGAAAGTAAATCTTTGGAAATTGGGTATACAAAGAACAATTTTTTTTATAACAAATCCGTTGGGCTAGCTTAAAGTCTTAAACCAGGTCTGATATAAGTCTATTTGAAAGAGAGAAAATCAGAAAAGAGGACAAAGTCCATCTCACTCATAAAGAAATACTGGCCAAACAATAGTATGTTAGCCATCAGCTTTTCGAAAGAGAGAAATTAAAAGAGAAAAACAAGTATACGTCATTCCTTAATCAGATCCTCATGGAGAATATAAATGAGAGAAGAAGAGCTCATGAACAGAGGTAGAGCAGATGCAGAATATCTCTCTCTTTCTTTGCCTCGTTCTGTTTTTCTCTAGTTCTGAGATGGGAAATCATTGATGGGCAACTGACTTTTATGGCAGTGTAGCATCTGGGATTGTATTTCCCCTTATGGCAGACACGTCTGCAGTTCTGGACATGCTTGACATTCTTTTGATGAGTTCGGTTTGCTAGTACTTCAAAAAGAAGGCATTTAGTGATTGGCTCCTTCCGTTGATGAAGGAAATTAAACTTGCTGGGGGCCCTGGACGAGGGAAGAAACTGTAATACATTAAACCTTAGATATCATTGTTGCGGATGTGCATAACACTTGCTTCTGAACTTTTGCCGCTTGTCATCAGTGGGCTGCTTCTACTTGCACTAGCATTTACGTCACAGTGAAGGAGCCTCTTCTTAGATCTTGCTTATTGATATAGTTTCATATAGCTCTAATGTTTTGCGTATATTCTTTCTTTTTTACCTTTTTTCTTTAATTTTCTGTCAAATCACTCCTTTTCCTATTGTGCCTTTTCAGGTATATGCAAAGGTTTGATCCTGGGTTTGGGTTTAGTGCTGGGCCCTATGCTGTTCAGCCGATGTACACCCCTGCTATTAATTATAATACAGAGTTTCCACAACTTGGGTCAGCGCATGGGCCTCAGGTTTCTACTGAACCACAACACCCCCTTCCTCAGCATCTACCTGTCCCATGGGCTTCTCCATCAAGCCCTGCAGGTTTGAGTTATGGTCATCCAGAAACTATGATGACTGCATACAGTCCCAATCATGTGAATGCTCATTCCACATCTGCTATATATCTACATACCACTCAGTATTCTTGTCAGCGTCCTGGAATGCAATTCATTCATCCCCATGAACACATTCACCAAGCATACGCACAGGTAGGTCACTCTTTTGAATTCTAACCTTATATCTAATATATCTTCTTTATTTTTTGTGGTTGGGGGGAGGGGGCTGGTGACAAAATAATGCCAGATTAGCGTTTATGTGGAGTGATTCTATTACCCATGAATGAATGGATTGCAAGTGAGATTTAACTTTTTTGTCACCAAATGCAGTTAGGAGTACGACACCCACAGGCGATTCATGAGTTCCTCCTTGCAATATGTATATTATTCTCTTTTGGTTCTAATATCTGGTCTATCCACATTTTCATACTTCAAAATCCTAAAGCTGTTATTTCAGAGTGGTGAAAGCAAACTCTTGATTTTGTTTCTACTTCCTCCTTTCTGCAGGAGTTTAAATGAAAGGAAATAGTAGGATTTGTTGTGTTGGACAATGATACTAGTTAGAGATATTGTGACATCTCTTCACTAAAAAGTATAGTACACTATTGATTGAGGACTAATAAATACTGGTTATGGAAGCAAAAAGGAAATAAGGAGGTGGGAGATGATATACTGCTAATATGGATAGGCATAACAAGAAAAAAGAAGTGAGCTACACCTATAATCACTAGTAGACAAAATGGAGAACAACTTTTGACTATGGTTTACTTGATTTTGGGAACCTCTTATTTATGCGCACTGTTAAACCTGGCAAAATTGACCCCGAATCGAACATTAGACCCGGGAGCCGATTCGACTTGATAAAAACCGAACCGAGTACCTGTTTAATAAATGGTGTGAAAAACCTTGACTCTAACCAACCCGTTTAATCAAACAAGTTAACCGTGTTCACCCTCTAACCAATTAATTTGACAATTACGAAAATTGTCAAAAGGGACTTGTATTTTTATGTATCAATTTGTACCTACTTTGAGCTTTTCAGAAGTAACGAAAATTTGAAATGGTCTTTAGAAAAACTAAATTTTTTAAAGTTTTTTAATGTGGTTTATTAAAAATGTTAAAATGGACTTATATGTTCATGATGGAGCGCTTATCTATGTGGTCCCTCTATAACGGCTCAAATCATCCATACTTCATCTAGCAGATTGTGTTTGACCAAGTCAGCACATAGCTAGGTGTGTTATAATAATCATTTATATCCCTATAACCATGGTTGAGGCATTCTAGGTTTCTTGTGTATTTTTTTTTTAATGGGTTCATTACCTGTCATCTTTAAGAAACTGATAGTGTCTAGTTGAGGGTGTTGGCTTGATATCATATTTTCAGGGTTTTTTTTTCAGAATTGATTACATAATGAATGTTATAAAATAATGGAGAACATGTTCTGTTTTACTCTCTTCCTCTATCGCCCCATTTCTTACCCCCCCCCCCCCCCCCCCCAAAAAAAAAAAAAGAAGAAGTTTCCGCTGAAAGCGAATTCAAAGTAGAGTTACCTACAGAAGTTAGTGCTTGATGCTTGCTAACAGTTATCCCATACCTCATTTATGGGCCCTTCTCTATCGTGCGGCTCTCTCTGTCTTTGCCCCACTTGGTTTTGATCCATCACCAATCTGGGTCGCTGCATCCTTGTGTGGTTGCTCATTCTCAAGCATGTAATTGGTGCTTGGGTCGTTAAATTCAAATTACTCTCAATATTAGGCGTATAATTGAGAAAGACTGTCATTGTTGGGAGTGATTTTACATTTGTCACTTGAGTCTCGGTTGAAGAAATCATGAAGTGAATGTTGGTTGAGCAACCTTGTTTGGATAGACTTTTGCTATAAATCCAGCACAGTGCTTTCCCATGCATGCTTTCTTGTCACGCAATGTTGGATTGGGGAAAAGGGTAATCAATTGAAATCTCTGTTGATGCCCTTCCTGTGTTATTTGCTTATTTTGTGCTTTTGTAATCTTGTGCAGTCTCAGCAGCAGCAACATGATGCATCTCTTGGGTTAGCCCGGCCCCGTTGAGGGGCATGGGCTATGCCTGCACCCTGCCTGCCTGAACTTTGAAGTCTCGAAGAGTATTTGGCAGCACATTGTGTGTGGCAGGGTGTCAGGCATTAAGAACTGAGGTGGGCTGAACTTACCTGGATTCACTGGAGATTTTCGTTCAAGCAGGCCTTCCTCAGTTTGTAGATGGGTTCCTTGCATTGTTCAGCAAGGAAGCTTGTGATTGTGATACGTTCTAGTAGAAACTGCCAACATTGACGATGATGAAAAAGAAACGGAAGGAAGGAAGGAAGTACGTACGTACGTGGAGAGGTCTGACCTTTGTCCAGAAAAGGTACGCCAAACACAAGTACTTTCTACTGGATTCCAACACGAACCTTTTATCTTTTTATCTGCACTTTTGTTAAATACAATGAAACTTTTCTCTGGGAAGTTTCCTTTTTTAATCATGTAAAGCGATGTTCTTCATATAATATAGTGCCCATTTACTTTCTATTATAAGACCTTTACTTTTGTAGTGGCATGTGCAACTACAATATTACCCTTGTGCTCTCTATTTTTCCATCGTATGTGCAACAACCACGACCTGTTATCTCTTCCCTCACCTTTAAAATTGTGCCAAAGGCCTAAAAGCAGACATAAAGAATTTATGGGGATGGAGAGAGAGAGAGTAGAGAATATGTTTTGCAAGTCTTTCATCAACATAAGTAGCTGTTAAGAAACATCACTCTGTGTTTGGAGTTGATTCATAGTTCATGTTCTTTGTAGGTTTGTAGCAGTCTGACAACAAGGCAAGGAAGGAGTCGGAATTGCAAATTCTTATATAATTGTTGCCCGTTGTATGTCAGTATGGGACTTTTCTTCTGGAGAAGATCCTCCACTCTAGGTTAGCCTCAATACATGCCAGGATGAGCAACGTGGTGATTTTATATATGGCTTTGACTTGTTCAGGTGTTACTGAAGTAAGTCGATGTATTGTAATAGCTTCTTATTCCTTAAAAGATCTGATATGGATACGGATATCTGTATTAGTTCTCACCAATGCATATGCTTATTAGCTTCACGAGCTAATTGAAGTACTATTCTGCTCAGAGTCTTCCTTTGCTATACAGTTGATTACAGCTTTTGACCTTAGTCTACGCCCCCACAAGATATAATGTGAGATTGAAGTAATGCTTTTCACTTCTGGGGTCTATGCTATTCGCTTATGTTCGACAGTTAAAACTCAACAGTTGAGAGTTGGGACCATGATATCCAGGAAAGCGGAAGTCCAAAATCAATGATGTTTTCTTCGGGTAGTGATTTTTACACTCAGAACTATTTTTTTTACTCCCATCTTGTGAGTGCGCTTTCTAGTGCATAGACCTGGCAAAGTTGACCCA
>CAAKMY010041904.1:0-35368 GCA_901111285.1 Corrigiola litoralis
GGGGAAGGTTGCTTGCGTGGTGGCGGGATATGGGGAGGTCGTGGGGTTGGTGGTTTTCTAGGTTGGGGCTACGTTTTTGTTAGTGTTTGGGGGTGGGTGTGGATGTGGCAGGAGGAGAAGGAGAAGGAGAAGAAGGGGAATGTTAGAGGAAGATGAAGAAGTTGAGGGAAGGGGAAAATGACAAAAATGATGGGAAAGGGGGTATATCGGGGTCAATGGGGAAGAAAATAGAGTTTTTGGGTGCCACGTAGGATTGGTAAAGACTCAAAATTTGGGTTCGGGAATTTGGGAGCAATACATGCAAAAATGAGTACAAAGTAGGATTATTCTGAAAAAAACCATAGTTGGGATTGTTTTAAAACAAACCGCTATAGGTTGGATTATTCTATGCCAATTTTCCAAAAAATTATAATATAGATAAAAAAATTATAATCTAGATTTGTACGTATTTCATGTTAAATTAAGATGATATCGAATAGTGATAAAAAACAAATGTATACTTCATAAAGAAACACAGGGAATATATCTTTTTGATTACAGTTTATCAGAGAAATCAATATTACTATAAGATCAAATCTAAAGTGATTTGCCTTTTCTTTTCTTATAATGAACTCAATCCAATATGAGTATATTGAGTTCATTTATGATAGACTTCATTTAGATCCCTATAAGACTACCGAATAATGATATTAGAAGGTTGCTTTTCAAATACTATTCATAAGCCCGAGAAGTAGTTGTTAAAGTAAATAAACTGTTATGCACAAAGGTAAAAAAAAGAATATAAAAGAAAATGAAGGCAATTCAAAAAAGAGCAATTATAATAGTAAGCATTTTATTGTTGGCGACTGTGTGTAGGGCAGTTAATCTTGATAATTCTAAAGATAATTGTTATGGATCATGTTTACTAAAATGTGGACCATTAGGGCTTCTATGCTTATTACATTGTAGGCACAAGTGCCATAAGCCTTCTCCACCACCAAACCCTAAGACAAGTGATCATGGTGGTGTTAATGATAGTCATTGCAAACTTGTTTGTGCTGACAAATCCCACCACCACTCAAGCTCTGATAAAAAATCAGGTGCGTGCAACTTTGTCCCTTTCTAACTGGCCCTTTCTCTTTGAATATTTTGTCATGTATTCCGTAGGGGTTCTTAAAAAAGAAATTATTTATTGTTATATATCCCAAAAAATTGGACAAAATTACAATGCTACATTTCACTTAAATTGTTTATAGCATATTTTGTATGTATGTTTGTAATAATCATGGTATCAATGTTCTAAGCTTGATAAGAAATACAAATCGCATTTTTATCGTGACAGGTGACAAAGAGGATATGAAAAGTTGCACGAATCTATGTACAAGTGCGCCTGACAAGCCTTAACATATAAGCTAGTTATAATATCGTTTGTTTCATTGTGATTTTCAAGTAGATTCTCATGAGTGCAAAAGAATCTCACATGTATTTGAAAAATTGATGATAAATAAAAATTACCTATTAACTTTATATATATGAGTTATGAGCTCCATGCTTGATGTATTGTCACATTATCATTTTATTTCAACTAATTTATGAGATAAAAATTAAAGAAGCAAAATATATTAACTCAAACCATGATCAATTTATTTTCACTACTCACAAGTCAAATATACCTTATATGAGTTGAACGTTACGTTGATGTGCTCTTCATATTTAATATATCATTTTTCTATCCATTGTTGTTCATTTAGTCAAAATTATTTTTTCATTTTCAAATCATATACCGAGATGCTTTACATGTTAGCTTTGAGCAACACTTTCAAATAACATTTTCCTTATCTGATTAGGTCGGTGATGTACTTTGCATTTCCAATATTCGATTCGTTTATGCCCATGCCATCCCCTTAGTAAAAACAATGTCATCCGTTTTCAAATTCACTCAAATTTCAATGAGTATGGTTATAGATTCTTCTATAATCCTAGTTACATAAAAACCGCTGATATATGTCAATTTTCATGTTATCTACGTCTTCATATATAGAGCTTTAATTGTGAGGAACAATGAAATCATAATGGCTGAAATGCAATTCATTCTTTTCCAAAAGCGAATATATAAATTTTTTCTGTTATTGTAGCAAATATAACTCGTTGACCTATTCTGCTACATGACACTCATTTTAACTTTAGTATCTCATTTAAAAGTTTGCATAAGGTCTTTGAAAGGTTATACAAACACCCGAATTCGAAACTCTTCTCCAATTCTTTCCTTATGACCTTTTATCTTTTTATTATGTCATTTTATTTTGCCCACAAATTCTACAAGCGGTGAGCAAAGTCGCTAGAGTCAACATAGTCAATATCTGAAAACATTTCAATATATTTTCATAAATATGTTTTTTTTTGTCTGACGGCCCATAATTCAGTTTCTTTTTTTGTACAACCATAATTCAATTCATTGATGAGGATTTAGGGTAGCCCATTGGTTGAGTGTTCAACATACTAAGTTCGAATATCTCATAGTCTCAAACCCTCTCCGCAACATTAGATGCTCCTAATATATTAGAAAAATAAAAAATTTCAGACAATTGATACTCCGTGTTAGAGTTGGCAAATCCGACCCGACAAATCCGACCCGATTCAACCCGAGAAAATCACCACCCGAAATCGACCCGAACCGACCCGATGCAAAACCAAAACCCATTACAACCCAAAAAGTGGTAACCCGAAACCGACTCGAGTTGACCATAACTGATGAAACCCGAAGCATGACCTGACCCAACCCGAACCGATACAAATATCAATCATATAATTGACTGAATTATAAATAGTTATCCTTAAAATACATTTAAACTTTGTTTTAAATAGTATATTTTTACTATTTCCTAAAATTTGATATACAAAGTTTAATATTTTTTTGGTAATTTGATAGAATAGCTCGACCCAAAGTTGACCCGAGATTACTTTGACTCAAAACCGACCCGATCCGAAACTGACCCGAAAATATAAATGACCCGATGTGACCCGAAGACTGTCATGATCCGAGGCCACCTTGAATCGATATGGTCCAACCCGACCCGAAACCAACCCGACCGCCTAATTACCAGCTCTACTCCATGTCATGCACTCCAAACAAAAACAAGAATCAGAGAAGATCCGTAATTTAATTCTTTGTTATCATGTACTCAAGTCACACCATAATAACACGGGTTAAACACGGTCAAACACTGCTAAAACAGTAAACACCTATGACCAATCTCTCCTTTGTCATATCTCCCTTAACCAGTAAGCATAAAGACAACTGTTAACTTTAACTCTGTCTTACATTAAAGTGGCCCCCTATTTGTGTCCCCATCACTCAACATTATTCAAAACACAAGTACATAAACATCTTTGAGTGATCAACAAAAGCATCTCTAGCAAAGGAGAAGTAATGGGGGTGTTCTCCAATAAGATATCAAGGGACACCCTTAAGCCTGGAGATCACATCTATTCTTGGCGAACGGCCTGGATTTACTCCCATCATGGTCCTTTTTCTCCTCTCTTTTTAACTCTTTTTTAGTTTTTTGTTATATGATCATTTGCTTTATTTGTACTTTTGGCTTTATTCTTTATTTTGGGTACATTGGAGCAACTAATGTTGCGGGAAATGGGTTCATGAGGATTTGAACCCGGGACAATCTCCAGTCAGGTTGAGCTCCCAACCATTAGGCCAACCTTGATCCTCATGTTGTACTTTTGGGTTTATAAAGCAATGTAATTTAGGCTTGTTTGGGAGAATGCTTAGTTGGGTTGGTCTAAGTTTATTGTTTGGGTTGAATGAGAATGTTGGTTTTGATAATGGGTGTCCTAGGGGATTGGGTTTTGTGGTGTTTGGATGTTTGGTGATTCTTTGTGTATGTTTGTGTGTTTGGAGCAAAACCCATGTCATGGTTTTGTACATAGTTGTAGTTTTCAGCACTTGCGTGAAGCTTGCCGGCGACATAGTGAGAACTTTGGTGTTTGAATGGTGAATTATGAAGGTGGCTTGGGGGGGGGGGGGGGATTAGTAGGGAAGTTATTGTCTTTGTAATTGTGAAACAGAATGCCTTAGTTGGCGCAATTGTTAGTTTTCAGCACTCGAGTGGGGTTGTATAATGACAAGTTTGGTGGTTGATTATGTCATTTGGAACATTATTAGGGTGGCTAGGTGCGCAGATGATGCTAAAATGGGAAGTTGTTGGGAGTTTTTTTTGTCTTTTCTAGGTATGATATGAGGTCTTGTGAAGAGCATTATTGTGTGTCAGCTGTTGAAAGAAGAAAGAAGAAATAAGAAGGTTGAGTTGTTTGTTTGTATTTAATGGAGAAATTAGTAATGATGTTTTGGCAAGCCTTTACTTGTATTGATGTTATATGTTGGTGTAATATTGTGTGAGCAACTTGAACGATCTGTTAGTTGAAAAAGCCTCGTGTTCTGTTTCTTTGACTTTGAGCTTAATCATTTAAATAGTGTAACCTTGAAGGTGGGAACGTCTATTGTCTTTGTCTTAATTATCCAGGCAACCAGAACTTATGTATTGACAGTTGCTTCACGATGCAAGAGTTCTTTGGGAGTGGCTGCAAGGCTACGTTCTGTCTATAGGAACTTTGAAACTGCTCCCAAAAGTTCCGATAAATTACTTAGCAAAATAGACAGGAGTTCATAAAAGTTTTCAAAAGTTCCCATGAAAATACCTTGGAGAGGACAATGCATACTATGATTGAATATGATCAAAAGACTAATGAACCACCACTTATATATATTTGAAAAGTTCCGTTAAATTATATCTCTTTCTATCAGCTCTTCATTGGGAGTTATTGTGAATTTTTTGAGCCTTGAGGTGTCACAACTTGTTACCCCCTTCGTGACAAAGCTTTCTTTGAAGCATGGTTATTTATTTATTTATTTATTGGAGCTTTAAATTTTAAAGTTCTGTTATTTTAGTAGGAGCAAAAGAAAACTAGCTTGTTTGCAATTTCTGCCTATGCCTTTAGAGGATTGTCGTGAATTGTGAGTAGCTACATGGTTAATGTAGTATTATCTATAGATTGAGAATACATTTTGAAAGTATTCTTACCTTTGGGATGAAAGATTGAGAATACATTTTCCCCCTTTTCCCTCACTCCTTGATCATATTTTTAGATAGAGGGCAATATGTTGTCTTCTATCAACCAAGTTGTATAGAGGACTATTTGTCTTTTGATTTTTATCCTCCTTAAGAGTTTCTGTTGTAGTTATTTGCACTAAGAACTCGAGCAAGTGTTCTTTTCCTTATGCCATACAGGTTTCTTAGGTTCATACACTTAATATGAGCAACTGAAAGTGCATCCAAGTTTTCCATTCTGCCTCGTATCATACAGCTCTAGTATTTGCGTAGGTGGTCAAACAGAAAGATGTACTGAGCTGCTATTGCTGGCATTTCTTCAGCATGTAATCCTTGTTTTCTCCAGAAACATTAGCACCTGGAGTTATTATGTTGAAAAGAAAAATTATCTACTGCAGCCTAGCAGTTGATTTTTTTTAATTAGGAAGCTTGGTGAGAAGACTTCGGTGCTTGTGCCTGATGTGCTCATTAGTTTGAGCTTTGCACTTTATCCTTCTAAATGTAGTACACAGAAGCCTCAAGATTAAATTTTTTTGAGTACTTGGGAATTGGGCAGGCGATAACTGTGGCCTTCCTTTGTTCTTCAGAACGTTGGTAGGTTCAGGTAGTGCCATATAATTCATCGTTGCAACGAAGATATTGCTGAACAATGAGAATAGGTGTCCCTCTCTGAATTTGAAAATACACCATACATATCCTTCTCTTAAAACGATAGCCAAGTAGCATGGTGACACATTTTCTGCCACTTGGTTGTCTTTCCCTGATTCAACATCGTAGAAGACTAGAAGGAGATCCGTAGACATCATAAAACCTTCTTGAAGCGGATCCACAGATATATATAGCACTATAGCCTGGGGGGAAGTTGTTATTTTTTTTTACTTTCTGGAATCTCGTGAACATTATTGCGTAAGAAAGCTGATTTTTAAGCTTATTTAGCACAAGAATTACTTGTATATGAATGCACACATTTCTTATGCGAACTACATGCCTCTATTCAGGTTATCTATCGACGTAGATACAACTGGTTTGGAATTTTGGACTTATTTCTGTCTTGTTAGGACAACTTTTTGATGGAATTAAGTGTCTAATAACCTGTGATAGCTTTCTGGGTACCTTTACTATGTAGTCCTTTTAGTGGTATGATTGAGAAAGTCTTTTGCCTTCAATAGAGTATTAACTATTAGTAGGCAATCACATTTTCATCAAAACCAGTGGCTTCATACTACAGAGAGTTATTAGAGATGGTAAAGTGAGTAAAATGTTAGGATCATGAGTAAAAATATAATATGATCATTAAAATTTTTAAGGGGTTCATGACTAAATTATTTGTACATCTTCTGGGTACGTTTGTCACCCACAATTATTTACTGGCTCTTTTAACTTAAGATCTTCCTGAAAAGTTGTTAATACTCAATACCCCCCTCCCTTCCTCGAAACGATCATTTTTTTTTTGATTCGGTATGTTAATTTTTTTGGGGGAGACATATAAACTATTGCCCCGTGCCTTCTTTTCTGGACCCTTGGTCTAAACCTTATAAAGTATATGGTGAACGAGAAAGTTATTTTGGTGCGGATAAGTTTTAGTTAGACACCTTGTATCCCTGTCGTATTCGATCCACCCCGGTGCCCTCTTTAGAAGGGGAATTAGTCTTAAGGGTAACGTTCCTTGAAAGCGCTTCATGAGTAGGATTTCGTTTATGTTTTCATTAATTTCGTGTTTCTGTAACAATAATCTTACATAGATTTCTAATGAGAAGTGTCAAGGAGATGACTTCGAACTTTGTCAAACTTGACATGTTTGATGGTGTGAACTCTAGGGAGATGACAAAAGAAGATGAATTATCTACTCATTGGATGATGCATATATTTAGACCATCCCACAATCAAAGGAGAAAGTGAACGAAACTTTGGTAGGAGGTCGAGCTAGGTTGTTCGTCGTTCTTTCATTTGCCCTAGCTCGACCTTGTGCTAGTGTTTTTCTCTTCCTTTGGCTATGGGATGTTATAGTATATATATGCTATTTAAAGTGAGTAGTGACTAGGAACTTGTATTTTTAATCATCTTCGAAAATCGACACTACCAAACTTGCCAAGGTTCGAAGTCATCACATTAACACTTGCCATTTGGAATTAGTCTAAAGAACACAAAAATAAAATTAATAAAAATTGAAACGAAATCGGACTCCTTGAAGTGTAGCGAGGAACACTGTCTTAAGAATAATTTGCCCCGTAATACAGTGCAGTGAGCTGGATCTAATGTCTCACGAATACAAAAGAGTCTAATCAAAAGTCATTTGCACCATAATAACTTATTGACTAATGTCGTGAGTTTTCTATGTGAGAAAATGAAAACAGACACTAGTATGTATAGAGTTGTTTGTGTCTTTTGGGAGAGTTAATCACAACCATTGATTAGATCCATGACTAATGATCATTAGTGATTGTTAGAAATGATTAAATAACCACCATAGTTGTCATTAATCATCACTTGATAGTTAGTTAAATAATTAATTATATTTATTATTTTGTCCAAAATATATGTGAGTTAAAAGTCAAACCCGAATATGACTCAGCTCACGCGCGTTGTGCCAAGTGTTATGTGCTAAGTCTTTGATTATATAATATAGATTCTAAACATAATTATACTATATAACCTACTTAATTAGGCCAAAGAAACTGTCCACTAATATTCTTTGGCCAAATTTGTAATGAATGTGGATATCCCACATTGAAATGGCAGAGCTATGTATGTTTTACTCCCTCCGATCCACTCAATTCCTCACATCCTCTTTTGGCACTATTTGAAACTAAACTTTTATTATCAATAACTCAATAATTATAATCTAAAAAATAATTAAAATATATTTTGCATAAAAGTATTTGTAAATATAAATGTAATAATTATAGATTTGTAATTTTTTCAAATTTAATTTGTGAGTTATTAATAGTCAAAATATGACCTCGACAAATGTGAAAAATCTCATGTGGGGAAATGATTGGATCGGAGGTAGTACTTTTATAACAAACATTTCACATATGTTTACAAATGTTTTGGGCTAAAGAGTGCTTGTGGATTATTTGTAATTTTTTAAGTTATATCTTATAAATAAATATGTTTGTAGTATATTTTATACAATCATAGACTTAGCACTTGGCACGAGGCGCGTATGCGAATCAAATTTGGGTTTGACTTTTGTCTCATCTTTATTTTGGATGAAGTAATTTATATAAATTATTTTTTAGTTAATCGTTATGGTGGTTATTCAATCCTTTTTTGATAATTATTAATGGTAGTTAATTTAAAATCTCATTAGGCATTCATCTAATCAATGATTGTGATTTATTCTCCTATTCTCCTATAAGTCATAAGCAATGTTCTTATTTTTCTCACGCATAAAACTCACCACACCAATCTAATGTATAGAAGCTATTATGGTGCTAATGACTTTTGATTAGACATTTGATTAGCTATTATGGTACTTTTAATGTATAGAAGCTATTATGGTGCTAATGACTTTTTAGTATCCTTGAGACATTTGATCCACCATAGTGCACCCTATTGGGGAGCGAATTAGTCTTAAGGGCAATGTTCTAGGACCTTGAGTGTCGAATTTCGATTCTGTTTTCACTAATTTCGTTTGTATCAACAATGCTTTTATAAATTTGGGAAAAATTGCTGTTTTCATTTATATTTAGAGTTACTATATTTTAGGCATGATGGGACGCTTAAAAGTTATTAGATCTTGATTTAGAAGATAAAAAGCTACAGAAGAATGAAGAAGTAGAAGAAGAGAGTAGCAAATGGGTCAGGGATAGTTAAATTCTCCAAGGAATTCAGCTACTTTTGGTTGATATGCAATATACTTATGGTTTGGCCAAACAAGGAGCGAAGAGCAGGCAGGAAGTTACAAACATTAGTAAATTTATGAGCTGAACAACTATACCTTTGCACCAAATAGTTACTGTGTTGCCATATGTCTAGTAAGGAAAGAAGGAGGGGGGAATTAAATTGAGAAATTCAGCTATTTTGGGTCGATGTCTGACGTACTTAGCGTCTGACCTAACAAAAGGAGAGTAGAAAAGACAGGAAGTTACAGTCAGTAGTGAACCTATTAGCCACAGTTCAAGCCATCCACCAAGACTGCAGATCTATACCTTATTTTTTAATTTGTTGCCATATGTATATCAAGTGTTAGTTAAAGACGTGAGGTCTTTGAGAAGTTGACATGAAACAAGGTTCGCCCATGGTGCTAGACAGCTAGAGTTCTTTTCAATGTATTACTGCTAATCACAGAAGTCTGAACATTTACAAATTTCGATTAAGATGCAAACTGTACTTTCATGTTCATTAATATATCGGAGGAATTATAAGGAACTTGATCTTGATCAGTTGTTCTGACAATGAATATAATATATATGACATTGTGAAGTAAGTCTTCTGTGATTTATGCATTCTATTTGCTTGTTTTGACCAATGTTCACCTGAACATCATGTGATTATCTCGAAACAAGAAACATGATGTCTGCGCTTACCCAGCCTTTGATTTGCAGGCATATATGCTGGTGATGGTAAAGTAATCCACTTCACAAGAGGACCAGGGCAGGAAATAGGCACAGGAACTGTCTTGGACCGTATCATCTTCAGCTCATCAGGTTCCTCTGATCAATCACGAGGTCCATGCCCAGTTTGTGGTGACCAATCAAATCTCAGCGGAGTGATTTCATCTTGCCTTGACTGTTTCCTCTGGGAAGGAGACCTTTACCTATTTGAGTATGGGGTCTCGCCTATTTTCTTCCTTGCCAAAGCACGTGGTGGAACTTGCACACTTGCCCAGTCAGACCCGCCAGAAGATGTTCTCCGCCGTGCTTCTTTTCTCCTTGAGAATGGTTTTGGTGGTTATAACATCTTCAAGAACAACTGTGAGGATTTCACTATTTATTGCAAGACAGGCTTGCTTGTAGTTACAGATATCAGTGTCGGACGAAGTGGACAGGCGACTGCCTTTGTAGCTGCTGTGAGTGCGGTTGTGTCTTCTCCACTTAGATTCCTGACCACTAGTTGTAGTGGTTTGGCAGCTGTAGGTGCTGGTATGTATTGTGTTAGCAGGTTTGTCGCTGACATTGGAGTGAGGCGTGACGTGATGAAGATCCCTGTGGAGAGGCTTGTTAATCCATGTGACTTTGAGCAGCCAACTGTGACTGCAACTTCTTTAAAAGTTCCTGCGGAGGCGCTAGTTAGTCCTTGTGACTTGGATCAGACAGCTAAATCTGCAATTCCCGAGAAGGTTCCTGAGATATTACTTTGTAGTCCTTGTGGGTCGGTTCAGCCAGCTGAGACTGCGGCCTGTAAAGAAGACTAGAATTTGTCGAAATGGCCTTGAGATCAGCTTGTTTGTCTCCTCATGCATACGTCCGCTCTGATTTCTTGTCTTATTTCCTTCTTTTGCTGTGAAATTATCTATTGGTAAGTGTTATTTGTGATGTATGCATTCGGTTGTTGGAAGTTGCTGATGTTCATACTAGGAGAAGCAATCTGTAAATACTGAACTGCTCTGGACTGTATGACAAAAACCTATGCAACAGAAGAATTGTTCACGCTATTGTTATCCAGTATGGTTTTTTCATTCCAAAGTCTTATTTTACATGTATCTAGAATCAGACAGAATGTCTCTCCTGTCGATTGTAACCAGCTATTCAGTGCAACTGTATTGCAGTGGAGCAGCATCTATAGTCACAGGTACGCTTTGCAATAACCCTTTTCAGCTGTGGAGGGTGATACTTTGGCCATGTACTTTGGAGATGAGAGTCGTAGCCATAGGCTTTTTATTGCTTAGCAGCATGGAAGTTTTTTCTTTTTTTCTTTTTGTTTTGTTTTTGAAAGTTGAACTATTCATTGCTTTGTCAATGCTCCGTATTTGACCAGGAGGGAAACCAAACTCTACAGTAGTCTGTGCTGTATGAGCAGATAAACTTAGCCTCGTAGGCGGAGGCAACTACTTCAAATGGCACACATGTCGAACATTTGGATGCACACTTCAAGTCTAAAACAGTTAAGCATAATCATAAGACTTAGCGTACATAGGCCAAACGAAAACAAACTTTTAAGATTCACTTCTACATGTGGAAGTGAAACAGAAAAAGTAAGACTCAACTGTTCAAATGGGAAGACTATATTAGATAATCAGCAATTGGAAAAGATAAGAAAAGAACTAGCTTAAGTGGTTGAAGCTATCTTACCCCAATTACAAGGTTGGGGGTTCGATTCTTACATGCGACTTAGTGCGCACCTTTCAGACCAAAAAAAAAAAAAAAAAATTGGAAAAGATTTTTTTTTTTATTATTATGTTGAAAGCATACAGAGCCACCATGTTCATTCAATATAGGGATATATATTTATGATTTGACATTGAGTTGTAGGAAACTTAGGTTGATTTAGCTTGTAAAAGCTCCTCATACAATTAGACGGTTGTTTTTAAGAATTTGTGATTAACTATTTGCGATCGCCCATAATTTTCTACAAGTAGTATTTGTGCTTGTGACGTTTGCTGTTTTATTTGGTTCTTTTAGTTGTGTAGAGACAACTAAAGAATATAATGGGCATGTCGCAAGTTTTACTTCCGAAAGTGCTTTGCTAGCTTTCGCAAGATCATCTGCCAAAAGGAATGGTGGAAAAAGTGAATAATGTTTGGTTTGCTTTATATGAAACCAATATACAAGTACCATATATTCACCAAAAAGAAAAAAACAAATCTAACTAGATCACTCTACCTTATTTTTTATGCTCAATCTAGAATGAGTTTATTGAATTAAATTGTATTGGACATTCAAATTACAAGTAAGAGAGAACCCATTATTGATATACTTAACTTGAATGTTGCCTTTTCAAACGCTAGCATACATAAATAAGGATAATTATCATAGCAAATAAAGAATGCATACAGAAGGAAGAGAAAAAAAGGAAGAAAATGGATACACAAGAGCGATCAAATGTATTCTTCACCATTGTAATATTGATAATGATGTGTAATGTGTCATATCTTAATGCTTCCAAAGACAACTGTTATGGCTTGTGTTTACTAAAATGTTTACCAATGGAAGGGATTGCACTTTGTGCATTTACCTGTAGGCGCAAGTGCCATAAAGCCCATGATACTCCTCCAGGACCTTTACCTCCACCATCATATCCGAAAACAGGTGATTATTGATCCAATTTACAAATTTGTTTGTGCTGATTGGCTTTTTCACTGTTAAAGCTCTACTTAAATCAAGGTCTGTATGTCCCTCTTTTTTAATTTTACCAAATATAAAGTGGCGAGATATGCAATTTCTCGTACTTTTGGTTGGGGAGATGAGACTCAGGAGGAAGCATCGAGTCAGTTCATAAGTGTAGTGAGATTCTAATTTAGAAAACAATTGGCAATAAAAGTAGCATACTTGACTTATAAGCTGTAACCCTCAATTTATATCTTCCAATGTGGGGTATATTAACACATGACCTAAAAACTCTTTCTCACATGTGGAGTCCACCAACATCTCTTGACCACAACCTAGATAACCCATTGCACTATACTACACTAGACCACCATGGCGGTAACCCTTAACCATTGCACCAAGCCACTATTGACCTATGCATGGAGCCCACATGATACCGTTTGGGACAAGGCAAATTCTGTAAATCATATCGCTAAAGGGTTCACCAACTACACTCGCATTCTACGCCATAGAGTTTGCATACCGAATGCGAACATGGCGTCCACGATCACCACTTTTGGCCAAGATCCACCTTTTGCGTACCAATGTATTGTCAATTGATGGTCCAAATCTTCATAATGCTTTCTCAACGTACTACCAAATCGGGCCCAAATTGGCAAACAATCCAAACCAATACGATTTTTGCACATGCCCAAGACAAATCATGGGCTTTAAATTAATACCATTTTATAGGGAGATAACACTAAGGCGAGAGGACCAACTTGGTCTATAAGTCCACTTCACTTATACATTATAGCCACCCCCTTATATCTTTCAATATGATATTTCAAACTTATACGAGACCTTATACTTTACTTAGCTTCGAATTCCTCTATAATTAGGTTATCAAAATGGATGAATTCTTCTCATTTATAATAAATCAATCATACAACGTTTATTATTTTGTTTCTTTCTCATTTTTCACTACTTATTTTTCCTATCCTCCAATTCCTTTCGTTTTCCATCATGTTAAGTGATCAATCAAGCGGTAGAAAAACATCTTCTCTAACGGGATTCCTTTATCACTCTTCCTTTGATTTTTAGTGTAATTACGTCGTTGTACTTTATGTAATTTTATTACGGAGTAACAAAGCAAAAGAATGAAAATTACATATTATGATCATCTAATTTATGAGCTAATGTGTGAATGGATCATGTTTATCTATTCCAGAGTAAAAAAAATTGTACATAATGTTATCATGTAATGTTATCATCCGCTTATTAATACATCATTGTGGCCAATTGAATTGTAGAGTTCATTATTTCATTAAAATGGTCAAAGAGTTTTATGATGTATTCTAACCAAAAGTGTAATTTTTGCTCATGATTTGACAGTTGATAAGCAGAGTGTGAAAGGTTGACAAGGCTTATGTACAACAATCTGATACAAGACTTAAACTATGAATAACATTTAGTCTCCATTGTGCCATATTCCTAATGATTTTCAAGTAGAATCTCAAGACTACATGTGAATTACAATTTATTTGGAGAATGGAAAATTAAATATTTTAATTAGATATAAATATCTAGCTTGCTCCCTAGTTAAAATAATGCTTCATATTCTGACGCAGTCAGAAGCTTGAAAACAATATGAATCCGTAAGCACGAATTCACAAAGGGTGCCAGAATCCACCAAGAAAAGTAGAGAAAACTATGGGTTGTTTGATAAAATAATATATGAGTTCATCATACACATAGAGATCCTTATATAGTACCAAGTAGTAGGGTAAAACAAGGGTAAAATAAAGAAATACGAAACAAAAATATAAAAACAAAGAAACGACATAAAACAAGCGAGACTTGGTCGAGTGCAAGAGTATCTCTTCAATGTTCAACGTAAAAACTCGATACCCGGTCAGGTTTGACCCTTTTGGCCCAGTTTTGAGCTCTTCATCGCCCCTTCTTCGAAACACAAACAAATCTTCATCCTCGCAGCGAAAACCTCGCTAAAACCTCCTACATCATATCCTTCTCAAGACTATAAAAGCATGTATCCACTTATATTATGTATTTTTGTTGATTTCTTTTATAAGGAACCAGTCACTTATATTCATGTTAAACTCATAGGTGGACACATGTTTATAAAAAGGGAAAATATAAGTGCCAACAACGATGCATGTTCCTCGTCTTTATTCTCATTGGCATTGGATAGTTGACATACTAGCTAGTGGTTGAACAAATCAATGTGGTCATGGAGGTATCCATGGTCCCCCATTCTCATCAAGTATATAAATTCATCTTCGTTAACGGCTTCAATGTATATACCCTCGATCTTTTTCCACAAGAGTTAAGGGGAAGTCTCCTTCAACACGTCATATAATATCTTGTGTGGAAGAGCTAACGCAATCATGCTCACAACCTTCTTCTAATTTGACTCCATAAATATGCATTATTAATGCTTTCAAGAATCACTTTCTCCAGAGCTAGATCAAGACCTTATTAAACCAAAAGGTTGTTGATAACGCTATGTGATAGAGCAAAATTAATTTTTCAATTAAACTACGGGGGCTCAAATTTCGGAGCCATGTTTTCAAGCAACAACATGATCGTCGCTCTGTTATCACTGTTCAGAAATGACACAGTGAGTCAATAGAAAAATACCATGAATAAAAGGAACAAAGAATACAAGATGTTTACGTTGTTCAGTCTCTCATAAGACCTATGTCGATCCATATCCTGGATCCCAATAGTATAATTTCACTATAGTGTTGTATGAGTACAAACAGTGAAACCTAATATTGCTTAAAGTAGCAAAACCTCACACTCTCTCCTACAAACCTAATTAGTACCTCATCGTATAACATGATAAATAGATGATATATTTGTCTATCCCACACCCTAGTGGTTTGTACACTCCTTTTTTTATCCCCAACACTAATCCGCTCACAATACAAGTTATCACTTGCTTTCTCTGTGTATTAGGAATCACTTGGTCGTGTTATGCTTGAACCGCAGATCCAATGCTATATAATTATAAGAACACATTGGAGCCACTTGTCAAACTACATTTCCTCCTACCTATTGCTAACTTTTTTCATATATCATTCCTTGGCAATAAATTCTCCTAATCTAGTAGCACACAAGTAGCCTTTGTCAAGGACAAATCCCATAAATTCAACTATGAATATGTTCTAGCCTAATCAACTTTTTGTCATCCTTCGAATTTACGACTTTCACTTTCTTTACTTTCATTCTTTCTATCTAGTATTGCTTGGTTATGAGTCCCACTAGGAGGGACACCACCCAATAACCCAGCCTTTTCTAAGGAGAATAAAGAAAGAATATTGAGAACCGATATTGTGAGAGTATTATAGAGAGTTGAGAGCATATTAACAAACTTGTGATATTCATCTTTGAATTTGCAATTATATGTATATACAAAAATTGACTACACACAAGGATTTAGCTATCACGTTGATAGTGTGAACCTCGTTGAGATCTTGTATTATAGACATTTATTTCTCATTGTTTTGATTGCTTCCGTGCAACATAGTTTAGTACAATTGTGTGAATTAAGCCTAACATTTGTAATTTTACCCTCTATCACGAGACCCTTATGATTTTCACATACCATTATTTCTCCGGCTAGTGAAGGGTTATATAATTATATGTTTGTCATGTGGTTTGGAGGCAAGCCTTTTAGCTCAATACTCATTAATGGTAAATTTATACTTTAATTTATGACCGGATATACAAGATTACAAAACTCATCTATCCATGCAATATTTTCTAGTAACAAAAAGAAGAAAAAAACCCAAAAAAGGGACAACTCACATGGTTAGGGTATACTTATACTCCAATCATGAAGTCGGGTTACAATTTTCATTAATCTCAACTTTAGTAGCATATATATAAATAATTAACGATCCTAGTAACCCAAGTTTTTAGTCTTTATGTGGGGTTCATTATGACTTTTTATTTACAAGATGTTTGTCTCTTCTTAAATTAAAGCAAACCATTATAATCCATTTACAAAATGCGATCAGCTATGAAATGAAATAGATTTCCCAAAGCCGCCAATTTTTTTTTTCAGATGTCTTTTTAGTAGCTAAATAGTAAAAAAGTAATATATTCATCTATTCAAAGTAAAAGACTATTTTTGTTACACTAGAATAACTGATGCTAGGGGGGGAGGGACATGAGAATAAAAACTTTGGACAACTCCCCATGTAGGTTAAGTTCTCTATGATTGGGCCAAGTTCCCCATATAGGTTGAGTTCTCTATGATTGAGCCAAGTTTACTCTAAGACTATAAATTATTGATAACTTCAAACATTTATTAATATCTACACTTGTGATTATAAGCCTTTTTGCTAAAGTATGAGACAAATATAACATGGGAAAAAGTTTAGATCTTTATTATTTGACTGGATGCTTTAGATAAAATAAGTACATACAATGAATTTCATAAAATCAAATCCGATTCTGATTAGATGGTTCTTCCTAACTTCAATACTCCATCCAAAATGGGCATATTGAATATAATTGTACATAATATTAAGATTGGATTCACAATAGTCAGAGCATATCATTAATACTTAGAATTTTGATTTTCAAGTGCTAATATATATAAATAGGTGTAGGTGTCTGAGTAAGGAAAAATACATACACATTAACAAAGGGATAAGAAAGAAAAGATGGATGGGGCACAAATAAGAGCAATGGTAACTATGAGCATTCTTGTATTAACAATGATTTGTAAGGTGGTAAGCCTTGATAATGCGGTAGAAAACTGTTATGGAATGTGTCTTTTAAAATGTGTACCAATAAAAGGGTTTGCATTATGCGTATTACATTGTAGGCACAAGTGTCATAAGCCTCCTCCAATTCCTCCACCAGGTTTTCCACCACCCGACTCTAAGACATGTGATGATGATTTACACATTGTTTGAGCTCCAATCAAATCAAGATATATGGGTCTCCCTCTTCGTTTTCCTTTTTCTTCTATAGAATATTTCTCTTTCTTTTTCTCATTGTTGAAGTGGCTACATTTTATAGTTTTAAATTTCGTATTACCTAAAGTTTGAATATTTTCTAATGTGGTATTAGTGAATAAAGGCATGAAAGGTTGCACAAACATGTCTACAACTATGCTTTACAAGTCTTAATATATGAATAACTTCTTATTGTGTTTATAGTTCTTGATGATTTTCAAGACACCTCTATAATCTTAATTTTATTGTGGAAAATTGATTCGTTGAAAATTAGAGTTTATCTTATAGTATCTATCTATCTATGTAATATTATTGACATGAGTTCTTACCATGATATAGCGCCAAAGTATCATGCCACATGTCATTGCTTAATCATTTGATATGGAAAAACGCCATCGATAATTTGACATATGCTAAAACTTATTTATTTGCCATTCACTATAATACTGTTCTTATAATTATACAATAGACTTTAATTAACTCAATAAAAACAATTAATGCGCGAGTATTTATATTAGTAATAATTTTACTATCCGCAAACCTTTCATCTTTTATGATGAAATTAAATCAACATTGTATCTTTTTGCCGTATATAGTCTACTGACCGGAAATTTTATCAAGTAGCATCGTCGGAGCCAAATACTAGTCTATAGGATATTGTTAAAAGGCGTTCTTACCACGGTATTGTGCGAAGTCATCATGTCACGATATTGCGTCATGTCATCAGACATATGTTTACTTTGATATTCTTAAAACATTTTAACTGTCATTAATATTATATTTAATAATAAAAATATATTCAACTTTGACTAACAAGATGGTTAATATGTTACTAATTACATCTATAATGTCTATATTTTCTATAAAAATAAACTAGAATCATATATCTTCTCCTATAAAGTCCAATGATCGGAAACAAAAACTAATAAAAATAAAAATTTATAAAATAAAATCTATAAAATCTCGAGCATCGCCGAGCTCAAACACTAGTTTTTATTCAATAATTGTAACTTCCAAACTATTCTGGCTAATATAATACTTTTTATATTTATTTAACGATGGTAAGATGTTGGCTTCTTTAATTTAGTGGCTTTTTGTTGAATGACATGGTAAAAAAGAAAGGAATGTCTATTAATTAGGAAAACAATTTGTGCATAACCACAAATTACATATAGTTTACATTACTAGTTGGCAAGAAACCATATAGTTTACATTAAGAAAAAAAAAAATGACGAAAGTTAACAATTATACGTAAACTTGAGTTGAGCTCGTGTTCGGCGCTTGATTTCAAGATCGCAAGCAGGAGCATGAGTGCGAGCTTGAATTTTTCAAGCTCGAGCAAGCTCGAGTGTAACTTCATATGAGCTCAAGCAAGGCCAAGCTTGCGTTCGGCTCGACTCATTATCATGCAAAGGTGGTTCTTGGCAAATCAATGGTGATTGTTAGCATAAAAAAGAAAAGAAAAAAAGCCATATTTTATTTGATCAAGTGGATTTTAACCATCATAAAGGTTAGTGACCACTAATTTCATGATCTGTGCCTTATCACGATAAAGTCTCACTTCCTGTGACAATGTGAGCATACATTATCAGAATTTACCAAGTGTGCAGGTTAGGACGCATAAAAAAATGAAATTTGAGGTTAAAAGCTTCTCATTTAAGTACGCTTTTTGAAGCAATCAAACAGAACTTTCATTCACCATATGAATCAAAAGTACTATAGCTCAGAATAGATTGGGAAGGCTCCTGCGGCTCCAACCACTTAGTAAATGAATATGGAGCTGTTAACATCCATGGCAAATTTATGAGCAACTTTCTTTGCATATCTCCTAATCCGAAGACAGCTTATTATATTAAACAAAGAGATCCTGTGCTTGTTAGTTACATTTTAAACTTTGAGCTTCCTCATTGCTCATTGCACCCATGAGAGACATAGCTCAACCCTTGAGGCCTTAGACAACGTACCATGACCGTCTATTGGCCAAGACACACATTCAACACCCATACAAAGAACTAATAGAGAACCTTAATGACACCAATGAGTCTAAAAGATCCAAACCAAAAAATCAAGAAAATCACATTGTCATAACCGTATTACTTTGATCTTTGTCAAAAAGAAAACAAACCTATTACTCTGGTTAGCAAACCACTGGAAACCAAGCTGTCCAAGCCTAGGATATCCATGTAACTGCCATTTGACTAAACTCCATCATAACTTCACTGCCATCACAAGGGTCTATATTTTTTTTTTCTCTCTTCGTAGGGGATGGTTAAAACATTCTGGGATTGGGGACCATATAAAAGATATTCGATATCAACATTAAATTACAAGACAAGAAAATTTTGATACATATCCTCACAATTGTGTGTTTTTCCGCTTACTGAACAGCTATGGAGACTAGGAATACATACTGCAAAAGAGGAAAAGCTAGTACAGTTAGCTTAGAATTCAAGGCCGTGTTCTCGAGCTGCTTCAGCAAGGGCTTGTACACGCCCATGGTAAGGATAACCTCCTCTGTCAAACGCCACCTTAGTTATCCCTTTCTCCAAACAATTTTTGGCAATCATTTCACCTATCTTCTTTGCTACCTCCTGCAATCGAGTTTGCAACGATCAGCACCATAATCATGAAAATCCAAATCAGAAAACATCAGGAAACATTTAATGACAGGATTTCCTATCCATTGAAATCCTCTTCTGCTAGGATGAACAGAGCAATAACCTAGCAGCATGATTCACGCTGTTCACAGTGTCTATTCATGCTGTTCACAGTGTCTATGTAGGTCAACATGTACACAATCCTTACCCCTACAACATCCAATACAGATCCCACCATAGGCACAGATGGGAGAAGCACAAGGATCCCTACACCCAACCTTTGAGAAGTAGTGGGACTACGGAGGCTGTTTCCAAGCACCAAAAACTGTGCTGTCTTTATATTTGGTATCACAGAAAACCAGCTCAGATTTTTGTCATTTGGTGGGTGCTAAGTATAGCTATTAACAAAATTTACATTACTAAATCTCGGGGGTAATGACTTTAACGAGCTCACCGAGATTTTTGCTATATATAATCATGTATCTCGACGAAGCAATGAGAAATGCATATATCATTTGATCCGCACTGAACAGGAACATTTTTTTCTTTTTCTTTTGGTACAATTGAACAGGACATTTGGTTAGCTTTTTTAATGTACTTACAACTGTGGGACCTGCTGAAAAGTCAACTTCCTCTGAGATGGGTTTCTGCACCGTGGATGCTGATGCAAGAGTGTGCATCTTGGAATCATCGATAACTTGGACATAGAGATGCTTGTTGGAGCGGAAAACACACAGCCTAGGCCTCTCTGGTGTCCCTTCAACCTGCGATATGAAGTAATGCATTACAGATAATGGCAAGGATAATTCCATTTCCGCAACCTAGAATGGAATTCTAAAGAGAAGATAGCATTTAGGGAAACAAACTACTAGGTGAAAGAGGGGAAGGAGAGCAAGTGCATGATGTACACAGTTTTCCCTCAAAGTTCTTCCCTTAGTAACTTCGACCTCTAAGTCTCCAACACCCAAGCACAGATGACAGAAACACTCAACCTATGGCGTATTTTCATGATTCATTCTTAAATAGCTCATCAGTTCAACAAGTTTTGTCACAACTACACCCTAGGCACAAGATAACAAAGAATACAATTCCAATAGACCTCATCAACGCCCTGGAAAGTTCACGAAATTCCAACCTCTCTTTTGCTCCAGTATATCACCCAATTTTACCAATCAGAATCATATACCACTACCAGATAACACAAGCAATTACAATTTGCACTTAAGAAAGTCTTGTCTAAATTTAATGTACACTAGACGGTCTCAAACTGGTCACATTTTGTTTTGAGATGGTCATTTATATACGAGTGTTAATATGATGCGATCACATTAACTCAATTTACGACTAGGTATAATTTTAAGTCGTTTCGACACATTTTGTTCACAAGGTACATTATTTACATCAACCAAACTTCACCACACACATCCAAAAATCAAAATTAAACTTCAAAACATACCTGAAATAAAACATCCACTTGACAATTCTCAACACTAAGTTTCATTATCTCCACCGAATTTCGCCACATAACATTCACCAAAACATCCAAAAACACACTATAAACAAGAGACTCCATCATTTCTACCACATTGCATCACAAAATAACCACCAAAACGCCAAAGACACACTTGAAACAAGAAAAACACCTAAATTCAGCAAATACCCACTTACTAAAAAACCAAAACAGACAAAACACAGAAATTAGATTTCCAAAAGCACACTATAAACAAGAGAAATCTTCATCATCTCTACCACATTTTACACAAAATGCACACCAACTGTGTTCAAGTGATCACTTTTTACCAACATTGTGATAAAAGCGACCACTTTAAGACCGTGTAATTTTAACTTAAAATTAAACGGCGTCATACAAGACCACCAAATTCCCAAAAAACACACCTCAAACAACAGAACCACTCAAATTCAGCAAATACCCACTTACTAAAAAACCAAAACAGACAAAACCCAGAAACCAAAAAAAAAAAAAGAAGAAAATAAAAAAGGGGGACCTTCTTTCGAATACGAATGTGGCGGGCAGTGCGGTCCTGGCGGCGAGTGTGGGCCTTGGCTTCGATAATAGGGAGGTTGAGAGAGCGGAGAGAGAGCAGCTTGGGCGGTGCAAGGAAGGAGTGTTGGTGAGAGTAAGAGGAAGAAGAGGTCAAAGTTCCATGGAAGAGTGACAATGATGATGTTGAGCCTGCCATTTTTGCCTTTGCTCTTTTTTGCTTTTGTGCCAACAGGAGACTCAGCTGTGAGCTCTCTTTAGTTTAGTTCACTTATGTTGTATGCTATCTTGTTGAAGTATGCAGTGTGTTCCCTCCTGTTTTTATCTCTCTACACCTACCTTATCCTTTTCCCTTCTTCCAGCTCGTTTTCTCTCCTATGCTATGTTTTTTTTTTAGAATTAAATTAATTTTGTATCATTAATTATTAAAAGAGATGGTTAGATATTAGTTTAAATATAAATTTAATTTTTGTATCATTAATTTTTTTACATCAAGTTCATTCAACTGACAATTTAAAAATCGTCTCAACAACTTTGATACTTATTTTATTCTATATCATAAAACGGTCTTACCAAAATTTTGCCAAAGAAGTATTGTACGATGATCTTGGGTTTGTAATTGTTTCTAATAGGATGTTTTTGTTTTCTACCTTAAATTTTGTCAAATATGATTAGATCATAATTGAGAAATGTGACAAAAAGCTACGCATAGTTGAGTAGAAATAAATAGAATTATAAGGAATGAAATTCAAAAGACTCCACCATTACGTATATGATCATATTTGAATGAATAGGCCAACCTCACCTACTTTTGATGTTAGGCATAGTAAGGGACTAAGGGCTAAAGTGATAATATATGAAGTGATATTGCATTGATTGTCGTGTCTTTGTAGGTGTAAGAATTGAGCAACAAGTGAAAATTGGAAAAGAAGTTTGCCTTTCACCTTGCATAGGCTATTAAACAAATGGTACAATTTCTTTGTTTCTCCCTATGAATCCTCAGAGTATGAGACAACGGACTAATATACTAATTGTCCTACGTTTACACGCTCTCTTCAAAGGACAATATCTGATCCTTGGCATTTAGTACACTCACTTGCCGAAGATGACAACGAATACAAAAATCTCTTCACTCTTGCTGCGCTATAGGTTGTTCCGAAGTAAAAAAATGGAGCCACTGCAACACCGGCACTCTGGCAGTTATTATCATCCTTGTGACTTATACTCGTCAGATACTCCGACATCCAATCATGAGGAACGCGACCTGCCAAACTACCTTTGCTTTAAACCAGCCGATATGAAACACATACGTGACTCCATGATCCAAGAGATTGTGGCCAAATTCAACATATCCTTGAGCAGCAGCTGCTATTCAAACTCCAGCACAAACTGTAGAATTTCTATGCATATACCGTCTACCGTAAATCAGCATCATCGTACTAATTCATAAGCACCTGGTACTTCATGCAAAGGATGACCCTTCAAGTTTCTTTCAATTATCCTCCTTGCAAGAGAAACTTGCTTACCCACAACAAACACAAAAGCTTTACCTTCTCCCCCAGCACCTCTGGCTGTTCTTCCAACCCGGCGTACATATTCACTTGGATCACGAGGGAAGTCAAACAGCACAACATGTTCCACGCTGGGAAAGTCAATTCCTCGAGAAGCTCTGCAGTAATTAAAAGCCCAAAATTAGTAACTCAAGACACCTTCAAGCACTCAAAAGGAGGGGGGGGGGGGGGGGNNGGGGGGGGGTTGTCAAGACACCAGACATCTTGTAATCTCAGGAAGCAAAAATAATCAAACATGTGGATACCATATGTTTTTTTTGCTTTAGCCCAATTACTAATGTTTGTAGACTAGAGACTAATATCGACACATTCGACGCTCCAATTAAGACTAAAGTCATGAAAAGGTAACAACTAACATGGCACAAGCCAAGTTCCTTTTTCATTCATAAAGTTTTTATGACGGACCTATCAGTGCAGACTAAAAACAGGGAGCGATTTTTTGTATCTGCATTGAGGAACTCCTTCATATTTGCAAGCCTAGTTGCCTGCTCCAGAGCACCATGGAACGGTAGAACCCGTATTTGATTTTCCTTTCTATCCAAACGTCTTAAGGCATTCTCGACCTTACGGCATGTCTCAATCTGCAAAAAGGCAAAGAGTGAGGAAAACATTCATTGTCTGAAACCCAGAATAAAAAATGTCTACATTACCTTGTTGCAGAAGACAATAGTTCTAGAAACTGGACTCTGCTCTGCAAGCTTCATAAGCGCAGACCTTTTATTAGAAAAAGCCGTTTCAGGGGTCTTTTCTGACGCTTCATTCCCACTACAATCTACAAGAACCTGCTCAGAAAAATTAATCCAAGTGAGCCAATCACATGATCAGTGTTTTCGCAAGTTTTGGATCAGCATTGTCTTTTATTGATAGATAAAGGCTATGTGAAGCGTGAACAATAAAAAGAGACATCAATAGAATAACAAAAGAGAAGGTGCATTGAATTTATTCCAAGTTAAAGGAATGTTTCACGAGAACTAAACTCTTCACATTAATATGAAATTTAACTTTGAAGCAAGCAACACAAAATGGTCTGCCACATAATATGAGTGTCACCTAGGACCAAATGGAACTTGTAGAATGGCAGATAATTATGAAAAAGGTAATACAGCGGGATATGCACCTCTTCAAGGCCGGTACTTGTCCGGTGCATTCCGGGTCCCATGATTACTTCACAATCTGGGAAGATCTCAACGAGCTTGCTGTAAATATCTACAGGTAATGTTGCAGTAACAAAGAGGTATTGTGTCGTGATGGGCGACGAGTTCATTAAAGTTGGCAAAGCTTGTTCAAAATCCTCATCACTGTATAGTATATCGACCTCATCCAACACAGCGCTGTGACACAGATTTAATAGTCAGAACAGAATGAAACTTTAGAACTATCATTAAACTAAACTAAAAGCATTGCATCAAAAGGACAAAAACAAGGGAGCACAGGAAGCCATCATGTGTGAGACCATGTTTTAGCATCCTCTCAACCAAGTCCATAACGGCACCAAAAAGAAAACACGCACAGAACTCATCACATTGTCATGAATTAACAGAAAAAACATCTTTCGTTAGACGAAAAGACCAGGTCGGCCCTAGCATTTGTGAAGAGTTGACAACACAAGGATTAGCGCCCTGACACTCATGAGTTGCAGAAGGTCCAACTGTGGCTGTACAAAGACACACAGCAATGCTTTTAATAGGATGATAGTTTGCAGGCGAGCCTCACGAGCTACAGTTTGGAAACGTTCAATCATACTATAAGATATTTCAGTTGGGTTGTATTTTGTTGCTCTCTTATCCTAAGTTAGCAACGTGAATACTAAACAAAAACAAAAACCTGATAGAAGTTGTGCACCACATCTCAATATGAAAATCAAAGGAGAGCTCAGCTCACCAGTGAGTTACATAGAGCACCATAAGAGTCTATTTTACCCCGTCAACCAAACGTTTATTATGGGACATGACAAATTCCAGAGATAGCATCAACTGAAGATCTTGTCAAATTATATGTTGACTCATTCATTCCCATGTAACATTCATCTAAATACAGCATTGACACAATCATAGTTTGATGTCTTCATTTCTAACGTGTTCACCCCAAATCAGTTTCAGACCCAGCCCCAAGAGAGTCCTTTAATCTATGAACAGCTTCGCTTTCCCATATTCTCTAAAACCTACATTCTTTTTACTTTCCACATTCCTTTCTTTCTGCAAAGGATTTCATCTCAATTTTCCAGGAGGTGCATTTTTGTGGGAATTTGTTGCTGTATATCATTCAATGCCCAAAAGAGGCTTAAGGTACATAACTAGAAAATAAAACCTTGGGATCTCTGCATGGAGTAGCACCAAAGAAAACTGTGGTAGACTACCTTGGGATCTCTTCAAGGGAACTTTGACAAAGCTCCCAAAAGTTCCCAAAAGTTCCCAAAGTTCAGTTATGTTTCAAAAACACCCTATAAATTTCTTAACAGAACACAAAGGAGTTCCCAAGTTTTCAAAGGTTCCTACAATTTCAGGAAAGTTACCGAAAATTCCGAAAAGTTCCCAAGAACTCCCATGCAAAATAGCATGTAGAGAATAGGGCCTTTATCACACAGAGAAATGACCAGTGACCTATTCCAAAAAATACCTATTGTTACTCACCAAACAGTTGGCTCCATTCACTCACAGTATGAGCTTCATAATTCAATTTGGTGAAAGGAACTCTTCATGAACAAAATACAAGAGAACAGACGCCTAAAGACATACTTCCTCCACAGTCCAGATGAATTGTTTACATTTGTTTTCAATAGCTTAAAGATCAAGAAGAAGGGATAGAGAGTGGAGTATCAGTATACTTTATTAGGAAAAGTGGGAGAGAGGAATATGGTGTATACTTTATTGGGGTGAGATATTGGGATATGAGAAACATTTTATTAAATAGGAGAGTTAGAGGGATGTGGGGTACATTTCTTACCAAAAATATGAAACGTAGTCAATCCATTTAGTAACCATGCATTTAGTAACTGATGAATCTGTTGTCGGCAGACCCAACCCGACTATGACATACTGATAAGACGTCATTGGAACGGAGGGATTATAAATTTATAATACATCAAAATGATAATGTTATGCTAGTCAACTGACCAAATATCAATGGAAGAAGAGGCTCTGGAGAGAGGAGAATTTTTTTTTTTTTGTCGTTAGAAAACTCTAGATGAAAGTGAAACCATAGAGGAAAAGAGAGACCAAAAATAAAATCAAGGAGATATACCATCTAAGGTTTGTCAACTTTAGGAAACCTTCTTTAATTAGGTAGATGAAACGACCAGGTGTTGCTATCAGCACATCCAAATCCTGTTCAAGGCTTTCCAACTGAGTTCGCTGTCGGAACCCACCAGTTGCAACCATAGATCGGAATGGGACACCATGTTTTGAGATATATCTACAATTAAGCAATACCTGGAAAGTTTCTCCCACAAAAACAACGGAAAATTCAGAGTAGCATGGAATACTTTAATACACCATATTACAACAACCAGTTCTCTATCAAAAGAGAACAACAATAATAACCATTTAGTGTAAACAGCAAATACAACAAAAGACTCAGAAAAAAGGGGAAATTTAGTCTCATCACTCATGCATACATTGTTCAAGCATATTGACCAAATGGGCTAGTAGCAATGTAGCATATGATAGTGTCCTTAGTGGATGCAATATTCGTAGATGTAGTGTAGTGTTGACAAAATTTTAGTATTACAACATGGTCATTAAAGATACCAATTGTTATCAATTGTCAGTATTGAGCTAGAGGTCGTATAGCAAAACTATAAATAATAGTATGTTACATCCCAAGACGATCATAGATGTAATATACAACAACAAAATTATCCCAATGCCTACAAGGAGGCCCCTGTCTAAGCGGAGTACGGGGTAAGGTGGGATGTACGTAGCCTTACATTACCCCTGTGTTGCAATAACACAGAGAGATTGTTTGTGATTGACCCTTGAGCTGAAATACACCAACCATTTTCTACTTCACGATAAAAAGAAACGCAAATGGTTATCTGAGCCATTTTGATTTAGTCCGCTATAATCTAAAACAAAAGAACAATAAATTTTTGACTTCATCATCACGCCTGTACATCTTTCAACCTTTCTATATCTTCCTATTTTCTTTTCCCGTGTCTTTTCCTCTTTGTATTTTTGCTGTTTCTACCACTCTTCTCTTCAGCCCTCAGTTTCTTCTTTATTTCTTACACTAAATGAATAATTAGTTTGTGTCATTACTCACTACACCAATCAGTCTAGAAGATCAGGTGAAGCTTCTCAACTGTATTGTATGTCTGACACTTGAGATATACAAAAAAAAGAACACTGAAAGTTGAGTTACAGAACCATTAAACAAACAAAAAGAGATCTCTTTTCTTGAGTAGCCTAAAGGGTTTCTTAGAAGTATTTGAAACAAGATGACCATCGGAAAAGCCCTTTTGACCCAATTTCATATTATGGATATGCAGATATATTAACTGAAACAATTACAGAAAAGTATAGTAGACCAGAAGATGCCGCAAAAAAAATAAAAAATGCTATATTCTCACCTGCGAAGCCAGTTCAGCAGTTGGCACTAGTATAATAGCCCGGGGACTGCGTGATGCAGACTTGCTAAGACCTTCAATCTCTTCTTGCCTAAGACGTTGAATGACAGGTGCTAGGTAAGCCAATGTTTTTCCTGATCCACTTTGATCGGCTACAATGCAGCTCTTACCCTCAGCAACAGGTCCATATGCCATTGCCTGCACTTAAGAATTCAATGGAACTGAGAGTCTTCTCGAGCATAAAACATGACATCAACTGAAGAAAACCTTACCGACCAACTTTTCCAATAAGAATTTTTTGGTTGGCTACTCAGGTTTGGCAGTCATTACCTGACATATAAACTTGGAACTAGCATTTGACTCGTGCGATGCACGAAAACATTGTTTGGAAGATCGTGAATTCAAATACAATATAATTTAGAATTTATTACTACGTGATGTAAGGAATGTTGTACCGATAATATTGTAAGAAATCTCAAGTTCGACAAATATTGCCTTGATGTGTTGTCCTTTCTAGGTTTCAAGCACCTAGTTAGCTCCGCCATTTTTAATTATATAAAGTTAGAAGTCTTTGAAGCTATTACATTCAGTCCTCAATTGTCACCAACATATACATGACAGAAATTGAGCTTTAAAATTTATCTCGTAGTATGATACACATGATATGCTAGCTAAGTTAGATATTGTTAATGAGGTTGATGTTGAGGTTGCAATGAGGTGGAAGTTGAGTTGGCGATGAGGTGGCAGCCTCCTATGATTGCAACGCCTTTTAATAGTATTAGTATAGATTAGCACTCAGCACAATAATAAGCAAATAAAAAGTATAAATCAACATAAAACGGAATCATTTGGGCAGAGAATCTAGTGCTTTCAAGGAAACGCTGACACGCATAATAATGAAATAAATTTTCAGAAAGTTACTAGATAATATTGCTGGGGTCCAGAAAAATATAGCTTTAGTACTTCTGTTGTCAATGTTCCAGACTCTAATAATATCTTTTTTGTTTTGAGATACAAACCTCTAACTATTGAAAGAAGAAAGAAACATCGCTGGCCAATGAAGAAAGCACATCAATTGAATTCCTCATATTAAAATAAATATAAAAAAAAGAAAAGAACTGAGAACTCCAATAAAATATTACATGTAACAGGGACTCGCCAGCGCATGCCCAATTTTACATGAGAACCAAAAAGAGGTTATAAACACTACTGGTACAAAAAATAATTTGCAATGCCAACCATCATTCAGATCTCTAACATGAACTTACAAAGACCCTTCACCCTTATAAGTAATCTGTTGGAAATCAAGCTTATGCTTTCACCTTTTTGTGGGGAGCCTAGCCACTATGATTCTCTAGCTTGCCTTCAACCGGACCAGCAGTAACTGGAAGCTAAGTCAACTCTAAAAATGCTTGAACTTCAGAAACATTCCAACCCAACAAATTTCAAGATTTGATTTCTTTTGGTGTAAACAAAATTTCAAGGTGGTTGTGATCCATGACAAATCAGAGACATCTATAATGTTCTTTTTGTTCCTTAGATTTCTAATATATTTTCCCCAAATAGTATATTCTGTTGTATGATGTCTTTTTGTCTTTTATGCTCATCCAAAAGATCGAGAGAGAATTCTTGTTAGTATATGGGTGAACACCAGTCATCCTACTAACTTTTATGCACTCCCCCTAAAGCTCAGAGTGTCATATCCCATCAAATGAGGAATCTCCTCCCTTGTCAAAGCATTCAAAAGGTTGCTCGCAAAAGACTGGTGGCGCGGGGGCTATGGACTTTATATCAGATGCCTCAAAACGGAATGAAACTGTCATCTGCCGCTTATTTGTTGTGAAGAAATCAGGAGCAACTCTTAATCTCTTATCCAAGATGAGAGTCTCATGAGTACTAGTCTACAGTTGAAAAGTTAAGAATGGACCAAATAATGTAAGGTAAGATACATTGTACCCCCTCCGACAAGCATATGCCACACCGCAAGCAAAGAGCTTGTCTGACACGCACTGGTTATGGTATAGTATGGTGAGTAATGTTAAAGGCAAATTTGTTCACATAATAAAATTTATCCTTTGAGTACAGTAAGTAAAACTTCAAACACATAAGACTTTAGAGTACTAAGGCAAGTCAGCAGAGACTTCAACAAGGAGAACATATGTCTTATACACAGGCAAAGGCACTGGAAAAGAATTTGTCAATTCATATCCTGTCACACATTTAGACATAAGGTAAAATGGAAGTAGAATCTCCTGGTATATGAGTATAGATGACAAAAAGACAAGATGCTCGCATTCGTTAGCTGTGAGCATATAATAAACAAAATTAGCAATTCTGAATGGACGATACACAATCAACCAAGAGAATACCTGAATGTGTGAAGGACGGACAAAATCCTGTGCTCTCAGACAATTCATCATGTCCTCACTGCAACCTGAATCTTTGAAGGATTTTCGACTGAAAAAGTCACTCCCTGCAGAATACTTCCGATTATATTTCAGGTCTCTTGGCTCACCCCTTGAACTACGCATGGGATCTCTGTTATTCCATCCTTTTGAACGAGTAGAAGAAGCATCTGAGACAGCTTCAATCATATCCGAATTAGACTCAATGGACTTCAGAGACAGTTGATCATCGAGAAGCTGATCAATGCCACTCTTAGTATTAATGTTCTTCTTTCTCCTGATAAACACGTCTTTAGAACCCAAAGATATAGTTGGAGCATCGTCGCCGTCGTAATCATCTTCTTCTTCATCATCTTCTTCTTCTATATCATGTTTGTCATACCTCTGTCTATTGGTTTCTTGCTTTCCCTGTGAAACATCTCTGACAGTACTTTTGATCTTCAGAGCTTTCAATCTCCCAAAGCTGCTAGCTAACCTCCTAGTAGGAACAGGGGGAACAGTATTATCACGACCAGAAGATGGTGCTTCAAAGCCTATAAGATGTCAAAGATCAGTGAGTTTCAAGTTCTCCAATTTTAAAAACTCCTCTTTTAACAATTCCTCATACACGTAGAAAACTATATTTTTTGACTTTCTAAACATGAACAAAAGAGGAAGTTCTAATTCGGCAAAAGAAAAGAGCAGTAGTGTGACGTTCATTGTCAGGCGAGGTATGGTTGGAACGAGCATCTGAAGTAATATACTTTTTGACTCACTACCCTGGCAAAGAATATAGAAAAATCTTTAGATGTATAGAATCTTATCAAGGAAACAAGGGAGTAATTCACAACTGTGTATGAAGAGATTTCGCTATCTCCTTAAGTCTTAACTTATATTACTACCATATAAGTCAAACTTCGAGCAACAAACAGATTTGCAGCCAAAGTTCATCCAATTTATAGAATGGCTTTTTTCATAGTGATACCACCAGTACATTTCTTTTGCCCTCTTGGAATTTCCAAAAAACATTCTACAGTCAGACCACCAAAATTCAGCAAGTTATTAGCTTTCTGCCTCATAACCTCCAAAGGTGAATCATTGCGAATAAAATATTAATCATAAGAGCTCAAGTTTAGAATACAAACAGAGAAATGAGGTCACTCAGTGATATTAATTTGAGACATAGACAAAGCCCCAAACAAAGTGAGACGAGAGGAGATTACTTGCATAACTTGGAAAAGGTCTCCAAGGATTATTGTTGAGACAAATTGTTTGTTTAAGAAAGAGATGCTAATTTGCTAATACAAAGAAGAATTAACTCCTTAATATTGTGAATGACTGCTATTATCTTGTCCAATGATTCCAAGAGATAAAGACTGAACATGTGTTTAAAGGAGCCGACAAAATAGCGGATGCTTTGCTGAAAGGTGAAAGACAGAGCATCGAAGCAACTACTACTGACACTGCTACATTAGAATTTCCTATCCCCCAGCCTCTTGGTTCAACTTTCAAGGCTTAGTTGACGATTTAAATGTGAAGACTTCTATTACCAAATCGTCGAATTCAACAGGACCCCAAGTTATCGTCAACTAAAACCACTCATTTGGGTATCAAAACAGCTTCACATTCTATTGACTATCAACATAGACAAGACACTATATCCAATTCAGTTCTCTAGGTTGACGAATGAATAACAATCCCGCGAACATTCTCTTATGTCATTTTTCCAAAGCACTACACTAATTGGGCAACATAAAACAATCATCCAATCTACACACCTCGCCTAGCACGGGATCCACATTGCCCCCACCTCTGGTCCGAAATCTATTATTAAAAATTTCGGGCATAGCACTATTGTCAATTACAACAAACTGACACATCATCTAGACAATCAACTACCACACACTCCAAAGAATAAAGACATGCTTCATTAGTTAGAAGTATCCTCTCCTAATCGAGAGGTTGGATGTTCGATTCTTATACCCAACTAAATGCCCTCCTCATAAACCAACACAAAGAAAGCAGACACACTTATTAAAAATATTCATAATTCCACAACAAAACAGCTGTAATCGTAAACAAAAAAACCCGATACCTCGACCGCCTTTTTCAGCACTCGACGACAAACCCTCCTCAACCTTGCTAGTTGGCTTCCAAGTAAGCACCTGCTTGGAAGGAATAGTTGAGTTATCATCATCACCATCATCAACTCCACCCCAAACAATCACTCTCTCCCCACTCTCCTCATCAACAAGCTCGTACGCCCCCGGCGTGTCCATCGGCCGCTTCGTATAACCCGCTTTAACCCCATTCCCGCCAGTTTTTTTTAGCCGGGTGGAAATGGCGGGAAAGTTAGTTGGTGCGGAAGAAAGGAGAAAAAAAGAGGTGGGTTTTGGCGGGAAAGTTAGTTGATGAGAAGGGTGGCTTCTAGAAGCTAGTATTGTATTTGTAGTGTGGAAGAGTTTGTAAGGTGTTGAAGTTGAAGCCATGGTGGCTTAAAAATTTTAGTGTTACTAAAGAGTGAAGAAGAAAGGAGTATAGTTTTGATGGTTTACCACCTTATCGTCTTGCAACTAGAGTGGCTATGGGCACTCCAATTATCTCCTACCGCACTCCCCGTGCAATGGGACGGGTCCCCGTTAATGACCCGTGACCCGTGACCCGCGCCGCTTGAAGCAGGTCGTGACCCTTAATTTTTAAAGAAGAGTCGGGTCATGGCGGGTCAAAATTATGAAAATTTGAAAAAATAGGATGAAATAACTTGTGACCCGACATCGACCTGCTTATGCAGTATTATGACCAGTCCGACCTGGCCCAATTAACAGGTCTACCTGTAAACCATTGTTTTTGGAAATTCTAATTGGTGTCCTTAAACTTTGCACATTTTCACCTGGTTACCAGTTGTAAAACAAGATTTCAACTGATGTCTTTTTATTTGTTTTAGTGATCTAAACAATGTCCAAATATGGATAAAATGATCAATTTTTCGTTAATTAATTATTCGGCCTTGTTCTATTAATTAAGCGTTATCCAAAACCATATTTGTTACAAACAGTATTTGCAAAACTCAACCTTCTTGCTAGAGTCAATTAATTCTTCAATCTTCTTCTTCAAAAATCTCAACTTTGGCTATATATATTCGCCTTTTACTATCCAGTTTCACCTTGCTTGATACTTTGTCTATCTTTCCTATCAAGTCAGCATCCCTAACACTTCAATGCAACGAAATTCCCTTCGATATTGACAACTTATGATCATATTCAACCACTGTTTAGATCACTGTAAGAAAGTAAAGGGCACATGTTGGAATCTTGTTTAACAATTGGGTACCAGCTACAAAAATGCAAAGTTCAAGGACACCAGTTGAATTTTTTATTATTTTTTTTGATATACCAATAAACCAGTTTTCATTATTTCTCCTTGTCGTGTTATACATGGTTTTCTCTATTTTAACATTGAAGTTGATTATTATAACACGCTTGGTGCATTAGTTGTTGTCATTAAACTGTTTGAGCATAAATACATGAATTTCTAATTAATTATTTGAAATTGCAAAAAAAAGTTATATAAAAATGAAGTTTTTATAATTTGTGTAACGTGACTTGTTTCCCCGTGAATATTATAGTTTTGCAGTTGAAAAATAAAAAAAAAATTAATGACAATAAAAAAATTAATGGTCAAAGTACATTATGTTAATAAGGAAAAGTTTTGTCCATTGGTTCAATTATTATCATAGTCCTAAAAATATTTGGAATATGTAGGTTAGAATGATTAAAGAAAAACATAAAGTATGATCAATATAAAGTAAATGAAAGTGTGGCGTAATGTTGTGATAGGATGACGTGGCGTGATATCTATACTTGAGCGGGTTTCAATATATTATTTAAGCTAGATTACATTTCATTTATGACATTCCATTTTTCCGTAATTATTTTTTTGTTGTGCACCCATCTCATTAAACGAGCATAACTTGGTGTTATACACACATTGAAGTGATCTAATACCACAACATTGCTCAAATATTGCAAAGTTTTTATCCCTAAAGGAGATATAAAAGTCAAAAGAAACATATAGGTAAGAGGGAATAATTTTTGATGGAAAGGTTATCTTCAATTATATTACGACAAATATTTGTACAAGTAAGCTTCAAAAACTAAACCACATCTCCACCATGACAATCCAAAAAGACTCCACCTTTGAGCTCCATCCAAAAAGTTTTTGTGATATTTGGAGTTATTTTCTTATATATGGGAGCAATTAGAGTCAATGGCAACCTCTACAACACTTCGGTTAAAACCATTTCATACAATTTAAAAATAGATTATGATAAAAACTCAATATGGTTAGGAAATTAAAGAAAGATATAAATATATAATCGATTATATTGAAAAGAAGAAAGTATGTACAAGAACAAATTTTTGGTTCGACTAGTGTAAATTAATAGTATTTGTCACCTTTCAAGGAGTTATATCACGTAGAGGGACGAAGGAGAACAATGCATATTTAAGTTTATGTATATAGGTTTTATAGTGAGAATGCAAAAAAATAACTTATTTTTGAAATATATGTTGCGAGGTGCGTGGTGTTTAGGTATACACATAAAATTTTGACAATTTTTCTTTTATTTTTTAACTTGTTTTTTTTTTAATTTACCGTGCAAGGTGTGAGGGTATTTTGGTCCAACAATATAAAATTTAAGCAACTTTCCTTAAATTCTTTTATGCTCCTGAATCGTCTATTTTAATATCTATAGCTATTACGTACAGTTTTGTCCTATTTTCATTAGGACTATTGGTTTCCTATTTTTATTACTTTCCTATCTGAGTATGAATTCTATTAACAACAGAAATACGGAGTATACGACACAAGAGGCTGTTTTGTTCCATAAGGCTATATATACAGCTAAACCCTACCTTCTCAAACACACGTAAAACATAAACAATCCCTTGCAAAGATGTCTTCAAAGA
>CAAKMY010041910.1:183-15639 GCA_901111285.1 Corrigiola litoralis
TCAAACACAACAACGAACCAAAACAAGAATGAGGAGGCTTCGAATGAGGTAGGAGAATGTTAGGGTGGGTGTTTGCTGGACCAGGGAACATCGACGGTTTGAGGAGAAAGAGAAAAGCGTGGGAGTAGAGGAGGAGAAGCGTTGAAGTTTTGGGGCGGTGGCGGTTGTTGCGGGTGGGAATGGTGGGATGGTAGTCAGTAGTGTTGGTGTGTGAGAGGAGCAAGATGTGAAGATATGGAGAGAGAGATGTGGGAGAAACAAAGTAGGGTGGTTTTATGATTTTTGTGTTAATTTGTAGGCGCAATGACGTTAGTGTCCCTGCATTTCTCAATTTTTTTAGAACTGTTGGGTGATTAAACGGAGATTCAATACTAATTAGGCCACATATGCTTAATTAGCCGGAACATTCCCCGAAAAGTTGGTCGGGTGCATTTTTGTAACTATAGTGTAAAGATTGGATTATTGGTATTGATTATTGAAGGTGAGATTATTTTTGTAAGGACGACCAAATGTTGTATTATTGTCATCAATTTTTCCTTTTTATATTATGAGCTGGTTTAGGGAGTGTGGACACCAGTTGGGTGCTCTTGCAACTCCCCACTCAACCACAAAACACAACTAACAAACTCCCTAAGTATGTGGCAAAACACACAAACCCCTCCTCGGTAACCCCAAATCGCCACTACAAAACCCCAAAAAGTAAGGAAATGAAGAAACTTAAACAAACATCTTCGAAAACCCAAATTTAAGCAAGATACTAAAATCAAAATTGAAATATGCGACAATAAATCAACCAGAAAAAATCCCTAATTTTTCTGCATATCGATTGGTCTGTTATTTTGATTTTGATTTTTTTTACCCCTTTTATTGGAGGGGGAGGTGATAAAGATTAGAACCGTCGAAAGTGGAAGTGAGGGTGGCGGGATGTTGTTTGTGATCGACGCTGAAAATCACCAGGGTTGTCGCCGGCGATATCGCCGGTGGAGATGGAAGGGAAAGGACGAGAGAGAGAGAAGGGAAGTAGTGAAGGGAAAGGAAGAGAGAGAGAGAGAAGGGAAGTAGTGAAGGGAAAAGGAAACTATAAATGAGCCGATTGCCTTGATTCTTTATATATGTAACCGCAAAATGACGAAAATGTCCTCGAGATTACTCACTTTTGGATAGGCTCGGGACTACCTTAGAATTTACGCTTGTTGTTTGTAGTGTACCTTGTAGTGACATATATAACTTAAGAACAGGGTTATAACTTGTTAGTTGGGGTACTTGTTCCACCATATCTCAGTTCTCAATTATTATCTTATTGATATAATTACATCATAAATTGAGGATCATTTGAGATTATTTCTCCATAAAGATTAGATTTCCTACGTGTTAAGTAACATATTAGACATGTCAAGTCGACAACATTATTAACGTACTCTAGAAACAACTTAGTAATAAATCCATTTTCTATCCATTTATCCTTTTGAAGTCACTAAAGATACTACAAGGGACGATTAGGTTATTCCATCATTGAAAAACGACTATCACATAGGTTGTTCAAGGTCCGATTTAAATCGAAATAATGGACGGACGGGGTCAATCTAGTTCGATTTCTGTTCTACGCCACCCCCCTCCATGTAAAATTTAAAGTCTAGTATCTAGTTCGATCCAATTTTTGTAGTAAATTATTTTTGGTCTAAATGAGCTTAAAAACCGATTCGGACCATATTGATTATGTGTTCGTTCTTGAAAAATTCAAGTATGGTCTATGGTCTAGTGAGCAACCCTAGCTAAAACAAAGAAATGCTCGGTGTTCTTATGATCACTAATTTAATATATTTTATTCGATCAATTTTTATTTTTTTTACTAGATCCATTTCAAACGAAACAATTACGCTGATCACAATTCCTCGAACTAGGTATTTTATAATTCATCGTAAATAGATTTAGTTGAGTATTAAGGTTGACCCAATGGTGTGGAACTCAACCTACATGGGGAATGTTTTATACAATAAACAGGTGTCCATTTTTTAAACCTAAAATTACTTTATGCAAAAAAAAATGACGATGACTAATTTTTAAATTATAAAGAATGATATCGTAAATCTAAGTAGAAAAAAATGAAATCCAAATTTCTTTTCTTTTTTTTGACAAATTGAAAGAAACAAATTTCATTAAAAGGAAAAGAATCAAAACAATATTGGCGGAAGGTTGGATTAGGAAAGACAGGTAAGATCAATCTCCCTTGATATCATTCTCCAACAATCCACCATCAAACCCAACCTAACACCCAACCTCAATCAAAAAAAAAAAAAAAATCAAAACCTCAACAAAAATGTAAAATAACCCACATCATTTGTCATATTAAATGAGCACATAATAACAGATACAACGCCATTTCTAAAAGAGTATTACAAATCATGTGAAAATAATAATTAGTGAACCAAAATTATGGAGTATCACTTGCCTGACAGACCATTATGGTTGTACTACTTGTAGGAGCCTCTAACCATTCAGCCCCAACGATGCTCCAAAACTTGAAATTTCAAATTCGCACCCAAAAGAATACAAAAAAATAATAATTCAAATGACCCGTATAAGTGACTATAATAAATTCACGCATTTCAAAACCATATATACTACATTATTGATTATACCACTGGTATTAGTATAGTCCAATATGTAACGCTTAATAATAGTAATAAACAAAATTCAAAAAAATCCGCAATTTCGTCAACTCCGCCAAATCATAAACCATTATAGTCCCTTTCACTTACAACTCCAGTCACCAGCTCCTTCCTTTCTCCGTGAACTCAACAAACCAAAGCTCTCTATATCACTCTTACGTCATCAATGTACGTCACCAACCAGCACCACTGACCCCACCTAACTATAAATGGCAACGGCGGCGTTTAAGTCCACAACACGCCGCACCTCAATAGGCGAAACCAACCAATCCTCCTCCTCCACGTCATCATCGTCCACGTCATCATATTCCACCCGCCTCCGCCGGTCGCGGTCGGTGAGCCGGTTCTCCCACCGTGTCCCGGCGGAAGAGGAGGAGGACCCACCTCTGCCGTCGGCGTGTCGGAGGGGCAAGTTCGTGAACACGGTCCGCGGGTCGGGTGTGCCCGAGATTAGCCTGGATGATCTGGCAATTGAGATGTTGTCGTCTAGTGACTTCGGGAGGTTCGGGAATTCCCCGCCGTCTGAGGGAATTGAGGGCCCCGCCTCGAATAGGCGGGGACGGTCCGTGTCGAGGCGTGGGTCCACAGTTAGTGAATTAAGGAGTAATGGTGGTGGTAATAAAAGTGGTGAGGGTGGAGTGGATGGGAGTGTGAGGAGACGGCGGTCGCTTTCGGTTGTTTCTAAGAAGAGTTTCATTGTTAGTGATTCCGAGGTAGTGAGTTGAGTTAATGTGTGTTTATTTGGGCAAATTATACCATATACCCCCGGGGGCATGGTTCTCTTCGTGCCCCCCACATGAATATGTGCAAATTATTAGGTGCAATTTTGTCAACTTATATGTGCAAATTAGCAATGTGTAAATATTTTACTGTATATGTGCAAAATCCTTTTTTTATTTTACAAAAGAAAAATTGAACAATTTTGGGTTATTTTTTATGTGCATTTTCCTTAACTTATATGTGCAAATAGTTTGAACCAGGGGGCACAGAAAGGTATATACCCCCATGTCCACGGTATAAGTGTTTATTTTGGTTTGATTGATTGCGAAACGGCCTCTCCTCTTTCTGTTATCTCGGTTTCTTAAAAGAGACCGTATACTTTTATTATAAAAACAGACGAACTTATTGGGAGTTAGAGAATATATTTCTTTGTTGGGCCAGCATGGCTCCGCCTACTTTTATGTTAAAAAAGACGGCTCTCCTAAGAGAATTTGTTTTGTTATGAAAAATTGAAAATTGCAATGCAGGGGTGAGGTTGCGTATGTTTGACTTCGCCTCTTTATAGGCACTAGGGTTAATGATGGTGTTGATGTGTTTATATTGTTTGTGTGATTGGTTGATTGATGATTGGAGAATTATTATGATGGGGTCAAATGAGAGGGGAAGAAAGGTGTTTGTGAATAAATTGTGGATATGTGGGACAGTTTGGGGTTAACTTTATTTGTAATTGATTGATGGCTTTGCTTTTTGGGTTTTATTGCTGCATTGTTTTGTTAAAAATATGGTTGCTTGTACTTTTTCGTATAACTTGCTATTCATTAATCATGATTATCTTGGTATGTAAAATCAATTGCATTCATAAAATCATGGTTATTTGAACTTTTATTTCTTTCTCTTGTTTCTGAAAAAACACTGAAATGAAGAGAAAGAGCATGTTGTGCACAGTGCACTATTTTGGAATCTATTTCAATTGAGGGAAACGACGATGGCGTTTCATTCAGAAAAATGGAGGACTTTGTAGTATTTTTCAGTGGACCTGTTTGATGCTCTATGAAATAAATTTGCTTTTGCCTAACCGAGTGACGACAAAAGTTTCTATGTTTTCGACAACATGATTAGGAAGTTGTTACGTGAGTACAAGTCTTTGGCGGTCTAGGAGATGATTCATATGGTTCTTTTGACAGAACTTATATGATCTCCATCTAGTTGTTGATTGCATCCTGTCCAACATCGTCGCTTGTACTGATCAGATTGTGCTTTTTATGTACTATCGCAGTACACGAGCGTATACTTGAGTAATAGAGATGTATCCTTTATCCCACTCACTTAAATAGGATTTCGTGTTGATACTTATTAAGGTTAGTTACCTACTGAGTTATGCCTCAGGAATCAGGATGGTGTTTGATGTTGTTTTCACCTCCTTAGTTAAGCGAAGAAGCCGTTCAAAAAGGAAAACAAATATAAGAAACTAGTTGTCTTAGTATGCCGTATGCATGTATCTTCATGAAGCTCTAGAAATGGCCTATATTGCTTTTAACATGGAAGTTGTATGTTGTAGTGACAGTGAATTAGACGTCGTCACATCAAGGTCAACAGATCTTGCAAGTGTGGTTTTATATCTGTAAGAAAAGTCAAATATGGTCTTTCAAGATAAATCTGTGCTCTAGCAAATAGGTGTAATTGATTTGTTGTTTGCTAAGTTTCTGCATCCATCTGTAGTTGCCATCTCGTTTTTAATGAAAAGCCAGATTCCATCAAATCTATGCTTGAGGTCGATTCTTGAATCAATGTATCCTCACCCATGAGAACTCCTGCAAGAATAAACACATTTAAGGTTACGAGACTTACTTGCTGATGATACATCCACCTATATGCTGATGATACTGTCCACATATATTCTTTTCTCCTCTTACTCTGTAACTGAGATCATACTTGAAATTTTGAATAACATGACTCTATTTCAAACAGAATGAACATTCCCAGAAAAACAGAAGTCGTCCTGATGCCTCTGATCTAAGCATTTGGAACAGGCAGAAACCTTCGGCGCGGAAACCAACAGCATCCGACCAGCAGAGAGGGTTGCGGAGGTGTTCTAGCCAGAAAGATATATTTAAGTCATATGATGGTTACTCTGTATGTTTGCATATCTCTCTTCCCTTCTTGTTCTGACTTGTAGATATCAATATGGATTCTCTCTAAAACTTCTACTTTAAACCCTGTGAAAGAGGGTTAATAAGACCTATTGTCTTTAGTATTAATATGTATCCTGATGTGTCGCTCATGATAAAATTCTAAGACTAATGTTTAAACTCAGAGCTATGCTTCCACACTAACTGATGATGAAGGCAATGATGCTCGTCATAGTGCTCATGGTATTGAGAAGGGTATGCGATCTGCCTACACACAGAATAAGGTAAATACATGCCATTGTTTCTTCAGTTTGGATTCTTTTTTCTTTTTTTTTTTATCGAGGAGGTGTGGGGTGGGAGTTTAGGCTGGATGTTTGGGATTAAGCTCATTACTGTTTGCAATGAGTATAGCTTGCCGTTGTCTGAATATCTCAAGTTAGTTTGTGCTTGAACTTTGTTGTCTTTTTGCATGATTTATAGGGACCACATGCAAGTAGCCGTGATCGGAATAACAGATGCTATAAAGCAATGCAGAACGAGTATACACATGCTGGCAAAGATACCAGGATAGACACCGAAGAGGTATGACTTTGCTTCATATTGTTAAGGATTGATTGCATATTTTCTCTAGATATCTGTGTTGGAATTTCATGGTGATAACTGGGAGCAAAATATCTATAGGTTGAGAATGAGCATAAGCTGTCTGAGTTAGCCGGTCATGACGGCCTACAATCAGCTGACTCTGATGTTCTTAAGGCTGTTTCGACTATTAGAAGAAATTACAAGACAAAATTGGAAGAGGTAATATCAATTATATTATAAGCCGAACAATGGGATGTTCTAGTTTCTTAAACAAATGTTTCTGCCTTTCTGTAATAGTTCGCTGTTGTCAAATTGGTTTTTTAAAGAAAACTTCTTTACTCTGCTAATGAAGTGTTTCTACCTTGAATGAAATGTGACTCTTCATTAAATCTTCTGCATCTCATAGTCTGAGAAGCGTAAACAAGAGCTTCTTGCTGAAATAATGCTGGAAGAGAAACGTGGCAAGGAGATCAAAAAGATTGTTGGAGAATTGCTTCCGAATCCAAAAGAAACATCTCCTGTAAAAAGACCCATGCGAGGAAGAAAGGTACACAATTCCCTTTTAACCATGGCTCACCTTCTCTTCAAAAGGCTAGGCGCTTGCTCATCTGTTTTCCTGTTGATATGTCTGACTGTGTGCATTTGTGTCCAAACTTGGGCTGCCAGTCATAAGCCGCTTTCTCTTTGTCATATATATATGAAATTTATGTAGCTAATATCAATTAATATTTTCCAGAGAAGCAACGACAGAACAAGGCCGTCTAAGCAACTGGTAGAAGAGGCGGACAGAATCATTGAAGACTTCATTTCTAGTGTTGAAGAGACCGACATGTCATCATTCGATGGTGAAAGAAGTGATACAAGTTCTGTTATTGGAGGAACAATAAAGCCAATGTTGCAATGTGGAGATGCGGAAGCTTTTAGGAGTCCTTTGAGACCTGATGTGCTTCCTGGCGAGATGGATGGGGTTGTTCTTCCTTGGTTGAAGTGGGAGACTGGTAATGATGGCACTCCTCATCCCCGATATGATATTAAACAACACCCTGCAACTCCAAAAACTGTTCTTCAAGATGCGCTGGAGGTAATTTTTCGTTCATTTATTTATTTATCAGTGTGTACTTAGCTACAGATGATTATGCCTTGTCATGCAATATTGTTGCTAAGCATGTTTAATCGTACGAATGTGCTTGAATGTATGCAGTTTTTGTTGTTAGAATTATGAGGAGGAAAATCGGAGAACAAAGACGGAAATATTGGGGGCTATGGCTCAGATAAAGATAAGCTATAACTAAGCTAAAACCATGCCTAAAAACTTGCTCAGCTAGACATAAAGTGAAGCCTCAAGATCACCAACCTAGTAGCGAATTTATTCAGGACGACCCATAAGGGACTATAAGCAACTTAGTGACCGTTCCCTGTATAGAAGTCCAACTTTCACGTACCACTAACACTTTGTTCTTTTCATCTGAGATTTATCGAACTTATTTTGTTGAACTGATATTTCTCTGAGCTTTTTAGAACATTCACAAACCTTCTAAGCTGTACTGAGTTTGTTTCGTACTTACTTTTTCCTGAACTTGTCTGGATACTTCTGGTTCTTGTCTGAAGAAATGATAAGAAAGGTGTAAAGATTGGACTTTTGCTTCTCACCTTTAGCTGAAGACATGATAGGGATTTCAAGGGGAGTATCCTGCCTCACAAGCACAAAGCTTTATTGAGTTTAAAACAATCATAGGAGCCTTTGGCTAACTCTTTCTTAAATTTAGTATTCTTTGCCATCGGAAGCTAAGGTTTTCAGCCATACAACTCAAAATTAGAGATTTCAAATGAAAGACACGAAAAAATTGGAAAAGTAGAACTATGCTGCTATCATTATCAAACTGTTTTGCATCCACTTAAAGAGGTACATTCCATTCTTTTTTCTAGGTTGACATAGTCATAAGATGAATGCCCCGAAAATGAACGATCACATCTGATCATTAAACCCCTTGTCGGCTGATGCATGCACATAGGGCTTTTGTCTGTCAGTCTGTATGCCAAGAGGCTTGTACCAGCATCTAGTTCTAATTCTGTGCACAAGGGGTTCGAGCTCTTTGCCGATATGACATTTCCTAGTTTTGACTCTTTGCTCGTTTAGCTGTCTCTCTCGAGCTTTTATGACTGTCTCCTTAAGTTCTTTGGAATGGTTAGTGCTAAGGAGAACAAATTTTACATGGCCATGGAGGTTGATTATTTTGAACCCAAAAGTTTTAAAAATTAACTCCGTATTGGCTTCTCTTCATCTCTGATTTGCACTTAGCCACATAATGAACAATTTGCACACACTGTTTCATCTTTGAGATTGTCTGGCTTCTTGTAAGCTTGGCCTTTTCTCATGTAACAATTGATAAATAGAGTAGGATAAGAATGTGATACCTCCATGCTCTCCTCTTCATTGAGCCAGTGGATCTTCTTACGAAAAACGAGAAACCAAAAAAACTTCTCTCCCCTCTTCACAGAAAGATGGAGAGATGAATTAATCGTTTCGTAGACAGCATCTCTCTCATGTATTCATCAGCAAGAGCAGAAGCAAGGTAGTGCTAACTCTGCATTGATTCCGCGTGTCTTGACTTTCTTGTCTTGAGCCCTCCTTGGACCGCTGGACGCAGCGGATCAGCCAAACCTATACTGTGGATAATATTCTGTACCATTAATTGGAGGCTACTTGGTATGCCTTCCTCTATTTATCAGTGTTACAAATGTTCTAATCATGGAGCTCTTTGAGTGGCAGATGTACTCTCATTGGGTGCTCTCGCTAGCACCAACCTCTTTGGCCTCTGGGGCAGCTCTTCAGTTCATTATAGAGAACTCTGTTTACTTCTTGGTGGCCTCGATTTTTTTTTTGTCTTTTCCTTGGTAGAGTTGTGAAAGCTAGTGATTTTGTTGATGGAAGGATTGACTTTGGGCTTTTCTATCTTACCTTTTCATTAGTTCCCAAGTTCCCATCATAATGGGCAACTTGCAAACAACAAACAGATCAGTCAACTGGTTGAATGAGCTCTTTAAGATAAACAATCCCCCTTCGAAGTTTGCAATATCCTGTTCTTAATTCATTCACATAATCTCTTATTAGGTCTTGGAAAAACTGTGTGATGTCTGATGTCTCCAATAAGGGTTAGTTCATGTAAGGGCAACGATCCTCAAGTTTTGCTTCAAGCTTGTCTGTCAAAATATCATGTAATTAAGGCATCTTGTGTTTGTTCCATAATATATCTTACTCTTGCCATGTCTTTCTTGTTGAAGTTTTAATTTTGGGCTGGTAGGCTTCAACATCTTCTCATATGACTAGGTTTTTAGCTTCAAATGTCGCTTTATAGTTTAAACCTATGTGCACAGAGGTCTGAAATATTACTTTTTGGTTTGGGCTGTGTGCACAGAGGAAAATTCTGAGTTTTACCTAATACTTGTTAGATGAATCCTTTGATCTCAAACAACTTCTTATCAGTGAAGGCATCTTGGAGAGGATTATAACCCACACAGCTGTTCCCAGCATGTCACTTACAAGAAGAAATTTGTGTCGTCCAATGTTTAGGTGTCATTACACTTATGGAGCTCCTCCCAGTGAACGTTATATTAGTGATCAATCATGTTTTGGCTGCTTTTGTAGAGTTATGATTTCTGTATAGAGAGGGCAACAACAAATGCAATCAAAGGAAGGCAAACTGATTATTTTGTAGAATTTTCCTCGCATGTCACCTTAGCCGCCACTTACATGACTGACAACTCTCCCTCTGCCGCACAAAGTAAATGGCAGGAGGCCGACAGAACCAGAGACGTGTTTTGGCCGATAAGGGGGTGGGGGTTCTATAGGTACAGCCGATACCAGTCAATAAAAGCAAAGAACTGTATAAAAAAAAAAAGGAAAAGGATGTATATCATGGAAGTGGTCTTGGTCAGTTGAAGGCAGAACTCTCTGGAATTGTTTACATTGCGAATAGTCTGAACGAGAGAACACATCAGTGCCATGGTCCATATTATGTTTTTAGTTAAAGTATAAAGAATTCCTCAAAATTTTTAGGTCATATCTTGCAATTTTCTCAGTACTAAAAACCTATTTCCAGCGCTGTGTTTTATTGTAAATGATAAGCATAGGCTGCTTCTCTTTTGTTCATTTCTCTTGCATATGGGAATTGTTCCTTCCCTTACTAGATATGCAGTTCTGTTGTCAACTTGTAGCAATTTCTTATTTACTTTTCTATTGGAATAGGAACTAGCATGTGGACTAGAGCAAGAGCGAAGTGTCAATTCCAAGAGTAGCCGTGGGAGTTGGAGCCCTAGAGTTGTCAACAGCTTCTGCATGGACACAGGAGAAACTAGCAGGACTAAGGAACATGAGAGCTGCAAAAGTCAACTTCTATCACAACTACCAAGAAGATCTCGGGTAGACATAGACGATTATCTTAAGTCTCAAAGCAATGAGAATTTCCTTTTGGAAAGATGGAGACAGCGAGACAGAATTGAATCAGGTGGTCTCCTACTTTGTAATGGTGGTTCTTTAGGAGTGTTTTTTCGCTGAATGATTATTATAGTCGAACTATAAGTTGCAATTGCCATCAGATCATGCCCCTTAGATATCTGTGTAAACCTTGGAGCTATGTAGCTAGGTTAAGGTCTCACATGCTGCTCTTTTACAGGCTTGAGCAGCCACACTTCCAGTGAATTTTTTAATGCCAGGCCTATGTACAAAGTACTGTCATTATTGGGTTATAATACTTTGTCTGCTGTATACTGTGATATATATCCTATAATTTCTTGGCGCAGTCCCTTTCTCCTTTCCCCCGTTCCCCCTTCAGATGTCTCAAGTATCTTCTTTCGTAGCCTTTGTAGTTGGAAGATAATGATCTCCGTAGCACTGATGAGCTTAAGAATGGAAAGTACTGATTTCAGAAGAAAAGCTTCCCCAAATCTTGTTATCCTGTTGTACTTTGTGGGTTGGGTATATGCAGTACAGTGTTAGTTAGTATAGGAGGTGTTTATATATTGGGCTTATGATCTCCATAGCACTGATGAGCTGAAGAGTGAAAAGTACTGATTTTAGAAGAATTACATTTTCTAGCTATAGGAGGTGTTAGCTAACTGAATTCTATTACTACACTTCAAAGGCTTGCTCAGAACGCCCTTAATTCGTGCACAAACTTCATTCCCGAGTTGCTGAACAATTATCTCGGGTCTCTTTACAACCAAGTTGATTATGCAAATATTCCTTTCAGGTCTCTACCGTATATAGGTGTTGACAAAAGGTAAAAATTAAACGGAGTATTCTTCTCATCCATATTGTATACCATGTAATATAGCTAGACCCCTAGTTAATATATGAAGAGTGTTGGTGATAGGGGACTAAAAATATGGTATTTTGTGCTCATATGTACTTTATTAAAATCGACAAATATATTACTTTGGGAGGTTTATGACTATAGATTGACAACAAGTCATCTTGGTATTATACATAATACAAAACAGAAATATAAACTAGATAAAAAAATGAGATTTAGAAGGTAAATTCATGAAATTTAATATGATGAATGACGTTTGTATTGTTATTGACTAAAAACCACAGTAATAAAAAGGTGTACTAATTTTATACGGGCATACGGCATACCTAGGTAGGTGAGGGTCTGAGGGATGTAAAAAGTAGAAGCAAAAAAATGAATTTAAAAAGAAAAATTACTTTACAAAACCTTAAGGTAACAAAAAGTCATTTACTCTCTTTGGCAGTCGCACTATATACGGATTCCATCTTGGTTTGCATCATTGCATGCTGTTACGGTGTTACCATTATAGAAGAATTTTCACGTGTTATTTTAGTAAGTGACCTCCACAGTATAGGCATGCAGCTAGCATGCCAACGTAAAACAATTTTACTCGAAGTGAGCCTTTCTCTTTCTTCTTGCATGTGTTTCCTTAATGCTCTTCTAGGGAGGGTACTTTCCAGTTTTCAGCAATATATCGTAAGACAATCGTATTCGCTTCACTTTGAGCAGAGATCCTACAACTTTAAACTTTTGCATGTGGTTCACCCAAACCCTAGTACAGTTAGGAGACGAATAATCCTCAAGATAGTTATTTTTGTTCTTCTTCTAATGACCCGTGAAGCACACAAACACTAGGTAAAAATTTTATCCTTCTCTGATGCTTTCTTATCTTTTAAAGCAATTTGAGTTATAGAAGGATAGTTTAAGTAACATACTACTCCACAGTGTATGTATCTAATCAAGAGTTAAAATGTATTTGACCAAAGTATTTGTTTTCTTTTGTTTTAGATAAGTATTCATATCTTCGAAAATACTGTTAGAGCTACATCAGGAAACAAACTCTCTAGGTTGTTGGGATCACACAATCTTTGCAACCGCTATATCCGCAATATATATTGTGGAACGCGAAAGGAATCTCGTATTGGTAAGTGAGAGCAACTTTAGCATAAGCAGCAATAACCAAGGGCCAGAAGGCATAGAGAGCAACTAAGAGATATGGATCACTCTAAGGAAGAGAAACCAGAGAAGGATGAGAAAAACATTGATGATTGGCTTCCAATAACATCAAGTAGGAAAGGGAAGTGGTGGTATTCTGCTTTCCACAATGTCACTGCTATGGTTGGTGCTGGTGTTCTTGGCCTCCCTTTTGCCATGTCTCAACTAGGATGGTACGTTACTTCTATTTACTGCATGTTCATTCATTCATTCTTTCATCAGTTCTTATGTCATATCCACTCTTTAAGAGTGAAAGTTGTGTGCCTAATGTTGTAATTGCGAACCTATTTGATGAGGACTCGCTAGCTTTAAAAACTTCGGTCTGTAATAAACTTGACATCTCTTTTGGACTAATGAGGAAGGAGTAGTTTGGCCGTTGGCCTCTTTACACCAAAAACAAAAAAGTATTCTGAACAGGTTGATACCCCTTCGTTCCAATGCGATTGGTTGTATGAATTTCTTTGTTAATCATGCCATTGTCAATCATGCCAATGTGCTACAACATTTTGTTTTGATAGTTACATTATGCTAATTAAAAAGATGAAACAATTACAACTAGATTGGTATGTCACGGGATTAGGAATTAGAGTTGGGTTGGGAATTTAAGTGGGAATTGCATATGGAATGTTACCAATCTAGAGTTAAACTCTCATACCAACCCCAACTCCCTCAAAACAAACAAGCTATTAAAAGTCTTTGGCTTTTCTACTTCAATTATTTGTAAGTTGTAAAAAGCAATGCGCTAACAAAACCATTAGATGGTAAGGGTCTATGGCTTTCTTAATGACTGTATCTATCAATGAAGTGTTGGTCTAATATCTAATGTTAAATCGATCTTAGAAAGACACTTAAAATTTGATTAAGTCCAAAAAAACAAAACCCACCCATTTTCAGTTTTGTCTCACCCCCCCTACTACCCTCCTCCTCGTCGCCGCCAGCCTCGGTTCTTCCCCACCCCCACCCCTCCGCCACAGTTTCCCTGTCCCTTTTGTTGAGCTGTGTTCAAATTCCTCTTCCATATTTATAAACTATTGTTCATATAATCTTTACTATTCCGATTTAATATATATTTATTGTCAATTACAAAAATATGTTATTCATCCTTCCATACCTTGTTGCTTCAATTTTGAAGTTTAAATGTGGTCTTTTTGAACACCAATATCTTCCATAATATAAAGTACAAATTATGAATCTATAATTTCATGACCAAGCCATCATGGCCCAATAAAGGCATATAGATATACCAATCATGGGCTTGTAAGAAGCTTAAGAAAATTTAGCTTGTAAAGAGTTGATCTGCTTTTCTTTTCTAATTATTTGTGAAGAATTGAAAAGAAAAACAGCATCGATTTTCAATTATGTTTGATTTAGCATATCTTTAGTCCTTACATTATTAGGTCTTTCGCTCGAAGGATATGGGTTCCGCTCTTATATTAATGTCATTAGCCACATCTATTGCATACTAACTCCGGCCATATGTATTTTTTGTTGTTGTATTTCTCACTTTTCGAGTTATTTTAATCATCGATATCTTCAAGTAAAATTATACGTGAGAACAACTATTAAAAGAATAAAGAGATTATTTGTTTCGTGGACGAAATGTCTAAACTATGATGATTAAATTGTATTCCGTTAATACTAAACGAATAATATCTTTCAGGGGTCCTGGTATATTCTTAATGGTGTTCTCATGGATAGCAACCCTATACACCCTATGGCAAATGGTGGAAATGCACGAGATAGTGCCAGGGAAAAGGTTTAATAGGTACCATGAACTAGGCCAGGAAGCTTTTGGCGAGAAGCTTGGCCTATGGATTGTAGTGCCTCAGCAGCTGCTGGTTGAGGTTGGTGTCAACATTGTTTACATGGTCACTGGAGGAAAGTCACTCATGAAGTTCCATGACACTGTTTGGCCCAGTTCCCACCCCATCAAGCTCTCTTACTTCATCTTGATGTTCGGATGCCTTCATTTTGTACTTTCTTTCTTGCCAAACTTCAACTCCATCACTTCTGTCTCCTTTGCTGCTGCTGTTATGTCCCTCAGGTAGGTATCTCAAAATTTTATATCAATAGGCTTCGTAGTCTAATTATAGATGAAAGAAACTATGTTAAAATTACTTATGAATATAATCATATGTTGACTTGGAAAATCATGCTTCTATTTCAGTTATTCCTGCATCGCTTGGATAGCTTCTTTAGTCAAGGGAGTACAACCAGACGTAGTTTATAGTCACAGAGCATCAACTAACGCAGGAGTTACATTCGGATTTTTAAGTGCATTAGGAAATGTGGCGTTTGCTTATGCTGGTCACAATGTCGTGTTGGAGATTCAAGCAACCATCCCTTCCACTCCTGGGAATCCCTCTAAAAAAGCCATGTGGAGAGGATGTGTGATTGCCTACATTGTTGTCGCCTTGTGTTATTTTCCTGTTGCTTTCGTTGGCTACTGGGTATTTGGCAAAAGTGTAGAGGATAACATCCTCATATCTCTCGAAAGACCTTCTTGGCTCATTGCTGCCGCCAATCTCTTTGTTGTTATTCATGTTATTGGTAGTTACCAGGTAACATTCACAATCTTCTGATCATAGTTTTCCAAGGTTTTTCGTATCAATTAGAAACTGAAGCATTTCCTTTGCTTCTCCTTGCTTCTTGTAGGTGTATGCAATGCCAGTATTTGACATGATGGAATCTTGGCTTGTACTGAAAAACAACTTCAAGCCTAGTTGGAAGCTTCGTGCTATGACCCGTATCTCATATGTTGGTAAGTGTTTCTGGTTTCAGAACTGTCAATCATTTCTTCTCAGAATATTCAACTAGGTATAATAGTGTCAATTCGGGTAAACGAGTCGG
>CAAKMY010041938.1:0-12945 GCA_901111285.1 Corrigiola litoralis
AATAAAATACCTACATTAAAAACTCATATCATAAATTACAATTCCTAAAATACATTAAAAGACTTTTAAAATAATTGGACTCGATGTAGAGCTCCGAAATAGTCCTTATAGTAATAAAATAACTACACTAAAAGACTTCTATCATAAATTAAAACTCCTAAAATACATTAAAAGACTCCTAAAATAATTGGACTCGAGGTAGAGCTTTGAAATTCTTCTGCTTTATATATTAACTATTAGATTAGATTAGATTAGATTAGATTAGATTTATGTTCATGATTGCACTTTTTAAAAGTGAAAAATAAAATAAAATTTGTAGCCACCCCTTTGTTAATCGAATTCACAATAGTGGCTATGGCCTAAGCAAAGGAAAATGAGGTATGAAGTGAGTGGGTCGTCTATTGTCAAAGACTCAAACACTCAAGTATATTATATAAACTTTGGAGTGGTCTAGTTGTATGCCTTTTGGAGCGTATGGTTGAAAGCTAGGCCCCAAGTATGGTATTTGTGGCTAGTCACAGTTGCATGACAATTAGCGATTTCTCCCTTAAAAATAAAGTTAGAGATAATGCAAATGATAAGTCATGATTTGAAAATCCAGCACTTTTTAAAATTATATAAAAAAATTGAAAGTAGTTGAAGTAAATTGAGACGCAAACTGAATTACAAAATCATCAAGAAAAGAACTAACTAAAGTGTTTGGAGTTATCTTAACCCAATTATAAGGTTGAGGGTTCGATTCTTATCTACGACTTTGTGCGCTCATTACAGACCAAAAAGTTATAAAATCATCAAATATCACGCTAATATAAACACCAATTATATTGCATATATTCATCCATATTTACCGAATACTCATTCATAATATAATTTACCGAATACGACTTTCACGCAGCCTAGATAGGAAAGAGATAACTTAACCCCAAATTCATAATCTTTTCCTCTCTAAATTTACTAATCTTCCCTAAACAACCAAATTTACTAACAAACAAAACCCAAATCCAAATTCAAATTCAAATCCAAATCCAATCAAATCATATGATGAATGACCACATACTTCCCAACTTCTGACTAGACCACTAACGACCTAAACATGACCTCAATTCTTGACCTATAATTTGTTCAATTTGGTTGATATGTTAAGTTTTTAGGCAAAAGAACAAAAAAACAGAATAGCCCGCGAGAGGAGAGCAGCCAGATGTCACAAAAGATACCGCTCAACTAACTTCCCCGCCCACTCCCTGTCTCTGCCTTCCCTTCTCTTTTCTAGGAACTTGAACTAATTTGCCCACCTTTTTTTTTCCTTTCAAATTTAATCCTTTTCCCTCTATATATATTTACCAAAATCCGAAAATCCCATTTATAAAATTTATATAACTTCATAATTTAAGCAAGGAATAATGGAAAATCAAACCAACCATAATGATAATAATAAGAATAATATTGTAGTAGAAGAAGAAAAAGTTTGTTCTTCCATGAAGATTAGTAATCTGAACTGCATCGATCTTTCCTGCCCTGATATCAATACTTCTGTTTCTCTTCTTAAGCAGGTACTTTTTTCTTCATCATCACTTTTGTGTTATTTCCATGTTATTATTTTTTGTTATTTCATATCTTAAATTATGCTTTCATTTTTTATGCTTTAGTTGGTCTTGAGTTTGGTATATGCTTTTTGGGTTAGCGTTAGAATATTATTATCATGTTTTAGAGAAGGGTTAGTTTAGTGAGTTGAAAAAAGGAATCTTTCTTGAGCTACACTCTTTAGTGTTTTTTTTCTTTTTCTCTTTATTTGAATTATGCAAGTTTTGATTATGAATATACTAACTTTAGTTGGTTCAGCTAATCTCTTATGAGACCGTATAATTTTAAGTATAAAATTAGATGGGCTTAAAGTGATCGCTACATTGCTTAAAGTGGTCACTTAGCCAATGGTGACCAATGTTTTTTGGGTTAGCGTTAGAATATTACAGTTTTTGGAGAAGGACTAGTTTACTCAGTTAAAAAAAAAAGGAATCTTTCTTGAGCTACACTCTTTAGTATTTTTTTTTTCTTTTTCTCTTTATTTGAATTATGCAAGTTTTGATTATGAAGATACTAACTTTAGTTGGTTCAGCCAAAAATTAGACGGGTTTAAAGTGATCGCCGTATTGCTTAAAGTGGTCAATTTATGGTGTTAACGAAAAGTGACCACTTTGAGCCAATAGTGATTAATGTAAGCTTAATAATGACCGTGTCTAATTTTAACCGTCTCTTGAGATAATTTGTGTAGTTGGTAAAATAAGAATTGAAGTTCAAGATGTTTGATTATTAGAACTGCTATTACTTCTTAAACATAGTGTCTTATTTAAGTTAAATTTAGATTGTTGAAAGTAGTTACTTTTTAGTTAAAGTGGTCATTTTTTTGCCATTTGTGAATTGTAACTAGGTCTAATTTAAGTTAAAAAAAATAGGCTGTCTCTTTTGATTTGTGCTTAATTATAGGATAATTTTCGGGTTTTGATAAGTTTAATTGGATTATGATCTTGGTTTTGGCAGGCATGCTTGGATAGTGGGTTTTTCTATGTGATAAATCATGGGATAAGTCAAGAGTTCATGGATGAAGTGTTTGCAGAGAGCAAAAAGTTCTTTGAATTGCCAATCAATGAGAAAATGAAGCTTCTTAGGAATGAGAAGCATCGAGGATATACGCCTACTCTTGATGAGCTTTTAGACCCTGAAAATCAAGTGCAAGGTGAGGTTCTTTTCTTAGTGTTTTATATATGGTGCAAGTTTACAACTTTAAAGTTGAAATTCACTTTGTATGACTTGTTTTCTATGTGGCCGACATGAATTGATTTGTGGTCTATGTTACTCGGTTTCTGTAAAAGTGGTGGACTTGTTAACGTGTCTGGCACTGATAGCTCGGGCATTTCAAAGTGTCTATAGATCTCGTGAATGAGCATAGCTAGTTGTTATGTATGTCAAGGTTTTGAGAATATGCCAGGCATGAATATGGCTAGGCAAATTGGAGATTAGGAGAACCGATGTATCTGATAGGATGCATCGATAATGGAGTTGTATAATTGATCAGAGCTACTAATAATTTCATTGCATGTAATGTACAAGTAACACTGAGGGAAATTGGATTAATGAGAATTGTGAAGCTGTTAAGCAAATGAAAAGTGAGTATACTTTGCATATGATTCTGTGATTAATGTGTTATGCTAATTTACTGTTCTGTACTTTCCATGGATTTTCGGGATGTACTTTTTAGGACTTTGAAGGAGGGCCAAGGGCAAGGACTAAGAAATAATACCAAAATTGACTGCATAATTGATAGTACAATGCCATTTCTGGAATTTTGAGTGTCTGTTTTCTAGCTGTAGGAGATTTCAAGGAGGGATATTATATTGGTGTTGAAGTACCCGAGGATGATCCTGAAGCTCAGAAGCCATTTTATGGTCCAAATATCTGGCCTGCCTCAGGTAACTTATCTGAGGTATTGCACAAAGCATTTTTTCTGCTGCTATGTTGCTTTAGTAGTTTCATTATGTCATGGAACTTGCTCATAAAAACTTTCTGACAACCTAGTCAATGATTCTAACTTAATAGCCAAGCAAGTTGAATAGCTTATTTTAATTTTGTTGTTTCTATCTGTGTATCAGATCTATTGCCTAATTGGAGGCAGACTATGGAGAAATATCATAAACAAGCACTGTAAGTCTCAGACCATTGATATCTAATCCATTTTTTTTGTTTCTCATAGTTTTTCCCCTCTTCCAGCTAAACCACTTATACTTGTCCATGCTTTTTTGGTTCTCATAGTTTTTCCCCTCTTCCAGTTAAACCACTTATACTTGTCCATGCACATGCTACAGCTTCTGTAGTTGACCCTTCACTCACATCAAATACCCATGTGTTTTTTTTGACACTTTGGCTCTTGGATATGACATGACAATAAGAATACTTCAAGGTAGACCAGTAACTTGTAGGGATTCCCTGTACAGAGCTAATCTGACCTGTCACTTTCTTCCGGATATGTGATTCAGTTGAGCACCCTCATAGCTAAGTATTGGTAGTGGAAGTTACAATTGGTCGTCTTGGAGTTTATAGAGTCATGGATTATCAGAGTGCTGTCTCTATCTCTAGTACGTACATAGAAAATCGTACTGGGATAAACTGTAGTCTTGTCATGATTTGATGTCCGTTAGATGGCGGACTTCCTTAACCTTGCAACAATTTTATTCCTTCTTCTGATGTGATAGACTGACATATGCGCTCTGCATTTCTTTAAAGATATAGCGTCTCAGTTTGGTGAATGCTATTTCTGTACTTCCATAGTTCCATTCCTGTTTAGCTGAATGACTAGCTTAAACATAGTGATGTTCAAATTATTTTTTGTGTTCACCCAGTGAGGTTGCAAGAGCTGTCGCAAGGATTATAGCGCTTGCCCTTGATCTTGACGCAGATTTCTTTGATAAGCCAGAAATGCTTGAAAAGCCTATTGCAACATTACGATTGTTGCACTATGGAGGTGGAGTTGGAATTTTCCATTCAATATGAGTTTATAACTGGTGGTATATAATATGATAAAATTATTTTTGTTAATTGTAAATTTTTGTTCTTTCAGGTCAAGTTTCTGACCCATCGAAAGGATTATTTGGAGCTGGTGCACATTCTGACTATGGTCTGATAACACTCTTGGCCACAGATGATGTAGTTGGTCTGCAAGTATGAATAATCGTGCAATCTTCTAAGATAGTTGACATTACATCTTATGCTATGTAAATGTTCTCTTAACTTTTACTTATGTGCATTAAATGCAGATATGCAAGAATAAGGATGCTAAACCTCAAATATGGGAATATATTCCACCTGTAAAAGGGTGAGCTCTTTTCCTTCTGACTAATACAATGACACTTAGTGAGCTTGTGCTCTTAATCCTGACTATCACAAAGGGATAACTCAAGTGGTTAGAGCTCCTTTGCCTCACCCATGAGGTCGGAGGATCTCATTTGCGACTTTATGCGCTCCTTTCGGACCAAAAACAAAGACATTAAGTGGTTAAGTGCACCAACATGGCTGGAGTTATCTATTTCTTGCTCTATACGTTATGTTTCAGCTAAATACTTTTCTTGAAAACGTAAAACATGTTTGTCTTTATAATAGTTTAATGAGTGAGAGAAATTTATAATGTTGGGGGCTTGGGGCTTTCCTCCCTGATGTTCTCCTGGTCAGGAGTGATGATTTCGATAAAAGTTCTAAGGTTCTCCTGCCAAGCTCACATTTAAAAGGGTGCAGCTGTCATCTCAGATAGCTTTTAGCTTCTGCCATGTGTTTCTCCTTTTTCACATATCTTCCTCCCGTTTTTGTTGACCTTCTGAAAATACGTGTCTGTGTTTTCAGCTATATTTCTGTTGCGTTTTTATATATAACATAACCAGTTTTTCCATCCTACATGCCAGGGCATTTATCGTGAATCTCGGTGACATGCTGGAGCGCTGGAGCAATTGTGTTTTCAAGTTAGGTGCATCCTGACTATATTTTAAAAGTACTTTCTGTCAAGTATACAATGGATGATGTGCATGGTTTAATTTCTGATTACTTCAGCAATTGTCTTGAGTATATCACTTGTTTGTGGCGAATGATGCCTTTCAGTGTTCTAGAGTATCTTGCAGTAGATCATTAGAGTTATCAGGGACTTTGACTAGATTGATTCAACTGAAGTTTGCATATGTTCTTTCTCCGCCAAAACTTCGCTTTGATTTTTCTCCTGAGAATAGAGAGATCTCTTGGCATTTTTAGTTATCTTATATTGTAAGGTAGCGATTTATAGTTACATTGCAGTCTAGCAATGTGTAAAAAATGTAGTAGAGTTATCAGATCATCCACACTGGATAAAACTTCTCGAGTTTCTCATTGCTCTAGTATGATAAATGTGCTAAAATGGAAGCAAAGTAGGTGGTTTCATTCATCGGTATTGTAGATCAGTCTAAAGGTTATACTTATAAATGTTGCTTCTTCGGTCTTGTGATTGCTCTATTTTGGTTGGCAGTAGTCCTAATGTTCTGGTTTGTGGCATTGAGCGGGACCATATCTGCATGTCCATCCCTTAATGAGTTAAGAGTGTCCTTGTTAATGTGAATGCACTTTCCTCTGTCTTGAGAGGTTTTGTCACTTGATCCTTTTAGCCTCTGGCGAGTTATGCTGTGTGGTCTGTGCTTTTCTTTTTATAGATGCCTTCTAGCTAATGACATGTTTGTTTGCTCATGCAGATCCACCATGCATAGGGTTTTAGGGAATGGTCAACAGAGATACTCAGTAAGGCTATTTGCAATCCCTCCTCCCCCATTTTGGTCTTGTATATCGTTTTTTCTGTAGTTGCAACTTCTATAGCCGTTTTTTAATAAGAAAATCAGCATTACTTCTTATAACCTACCAATTTATCCTCCCTTCTGTTAGTCTGTAGTTATGTTCTACAAGCTTCCTGTTTTTTTTTTTTTTTTTCCATTTTGTGTCTAGTATAGTGCTCTTCTTGGGAGAAGAATTTAGCTCACATTTCTACTCTTTTTTCTTTGTGTAGATTGCATACTTTGTGGAGCCCAGTCATGAATGTCTTGTTGAATGCTTGCCGACTTGCAAATCAGAAACTAATCCTCCTAAGTAAGTCTCTCGCTTAACCCTGCAGAGGCTGATTATTGCTATATTTTTAAGCACCAGACACCTTATATCTGCAAATTGAGGATGTGGCTTTTCGTTTCACTAATCTACAGTGTTCGTACATTTGTAGACATATTGCAAATGCCTGTTAAGGCTAATAGAAATCTTTGTCTCACTCTTTGGTCACTTTCACCATGCAGGTTTCCTCCAGTTCGATGTCATGAGTATCTGAGCCAGCGATATAAGGATACCCATGCTGACCTCACCACTTACAAGAAATCATGAAATTCTGGTCATTCAATTTTAAAGCTGATACTGGGCCATTAGGAATTTTGGAGCTCACAGCGAATATGATTTTACCTAGCATCTGGCAGAGAGTAGATGAGGTTAGGCTCATCACTGGAAGATCAAATATATGACGCTAATACAGATCAGTCCATAGGCTGGGATATGAAGATATACTGCCCAGCCTGGCTTCTATTTAACATTTCATTCATCGTATCACATGAAATATATCGTGATCTGTTCTGTTATAGCAAAAGTTATCGTAGTTTTATCTGGAACAAAGCTCGCTAAATTCAGTTAATATAATGCCTTTACTGATGTGAGAGTCTACAAGTGACATTGGCTTCTATTGTTAATTTGTTATGATCTTGTTGCTCAGCTGCTCGTATGAGTTCTTTGTCAAAGCTGAAACCCGTGTGCCGAGCTCTTTTTAAGGCAAAGTAGGTCTTGATATACTGTTGATGCTGAAATGAAATGTATCTCATGAAGCAAAGTAGGTCTGGTGTATTGCGTTAAGCTAGCTTAAGCTTTAAGTTGGCACGGTTCTGAATTCTGATGCTACTGGACCATGTTCTATTAACAAAAGGAAGACCCTATAGTGATATACCTCCACCAAGTGGAGAGAAAGGAAAAGAACCTTGTGTAGGCCAAAATGTTCACATTATATCTACATTCTCACATATTTGCAAGGAATATTTTGGTAAATTACCAGAGAACGTAACATATGCTTCCGTTAGGGTTTCTATACCTTTCAACGATTTTTGTGCACTTTTATAGGTGTCTTTTTCTTTTTTAGCTATAGTAAAAAACATATAGTCTTTTAAAATTTAGAAGTACATATGTTTCAAAAAAAGGAACAAAAAAAAAAATGAAAAAAAATACAAAACAAAAATTTGTAAATACAGTATGTAGAAGCACTGGTCGTGGAAATATGTTGTACATACTCGAACATTTTTGTAACTTGTGGATTGTGATAGAAGAAAATATGAAAAATATACATCTTATTTATTTTTTTTTACTAGAAGACAATTCCGTGCTTGAGAAATTAAGAGCATAAAATTGTCGTCTAAATTTTGGGTTGCGACATGCACGTTTCACATTTCTTGCTTATCTAATGTTTTCAGTCTTATGCCATGGTCTACTCACTTTATTTATTTAAAAAAAATAGAAAAGTTCAGTAAAATAAATTATAAACAAGAAAATTAACTAAAGTTGAGCTATGAAACAACATGAATCTCAAAAATAAGTAAAATTAATAAAAATAAGAAAAAATTTATAAAAATAAGAAGAAAAAAGAAGTTTAGTAAAATCAGGAATATTAAAAAAAATTCAGAATAAAAAAAAAAAGAAGAAGAAAGAAGAGAAATAAAACAAAAAATAAAGTGAGGCCCTCACAAGTAATTTTAATACAAATAATTGGGTATGTCTGGTATATCAAAAACCGACCTTAGCCTGGTATATCAAAAACCGACCTTAGCTCAGTTGGTAGAGCGGAGGACTGTAGTAGTCACGACAGATATCCTTAGGTCACTGGTTCGAATCCGGTAGGTCGGAATTTTTTTTTCCCTTTTTAACTTAAAAATCAAGAAAGAGGTAACAAAGATAAAAACCACTTTTACCCTTCTTTAATTACATCAACCGTTTCTTCTTACTCAAGTTTTTACAGTATATGCCTTACTTTTTACCCAGATTCCTTCCAAAGTCAATGGTATGCCTTTTCTCTTTTGACTAAATGATTATTCTCCTGTTCTTTATATAAGTATTTTTCAAGGCACTCCACAAAACACAAATATTTATCTGAATTTTGTAGTAACTAAATCATGATTTTTTTTTTTTTTTGAAATGGGTTTATTTTCCTAATTGCCATTCTTTTCTTTTTGGTTGAATTATTTTGTTAATATGTCGTCTATATAATGTTTTGATAAACTTAAGGAAGCAATAACCGACCTTAGCTCAGTTGGTAGAGCGGAGGACTGTAGTTGTTACGACAGATATCCTTAGGTCACTGGTTCGAATCCGGTAGGTCGGATGTTTTTCGTCTCACTGCCCTTTTTGTGTCAGTATACATGTATAGTATCGCAAAGCTGCATATACGAATCGAACTCCCAATCTCGTCATATATGAATCGAATCCCCAATCTCATGGTTGGGCGAATGAGCTCTAAGTACATAATTTATCTTTTGTCTACAATCTACTTGTACTATTATGATCTAGTTTTGATGGATATTCCTTAGGTCATTGGTTCGTATACGGCAGGTCAGACTTTTTTGGCCTCATGTCCTTTTGTATTACATGAAAGTCTTGGGAGAGACCGCATAAAAGTAGACGGAGCCATGCTGACCCAATTAAAAGCATATTGGGCTTATAGGGAGCTTATTGATTTAGTTTGCGAAGAGTTCATCTACTTTTATTATACAAGTACAAGGTCTTCTCTAATAATTTCTGTTGTACCACACACTAGTGAACTTGTGGTAGTTTTGTTTTGGTATGGAAAGAGCGCACAGATTCGCGAGTATGAATCGAACCCCAAGCTCATTATTGGGGTGAATGAGCTAATCACCCAAGCTATCCTTTGTCATAGCGTAATTCTGTAGTTGTAGTCTAATCTTGATAGATTTTCCTTGTGTCGTTGGTTCGAAAACGACAGGTCAGACTCTTTTGACCTCATGCCTTTTGGTTTCACAAACTAGTGTACTTGTATAGTTTTGTTTTGGTATGAGAGATGAGTCGAACCCCCAACCTCATGACTGAGTTGAATGAACTCTAACCACCTAGATATCCTTTGTCCTCAGTGTACTTGTATTGTTGAATTCTAATTTTGATAGATATTATTTATTTTGATAAGTAGTGTATGGCAGCGGATGAATTAACCAAATGACTAGTATCTGGCATGTGTTACTGTTACTCAGTTATTGTGCTAGCAATACTTAGCATCCTAGTTAGCAGTTGATGGATACTGGTACGCGATTTTTCAGTTCACCGATCGAGCTTCTTGTCTGAATGGTTTGGTCACCATGATCTGGTTCGCGATAGTTATACCAGAACGTCCCATAGCTTGATGTTTTGAACGATTCTGAAATAATTAACATTTTTTTTGGCTTAATTTTTTTATCACCATTTTTGGGTCTGAAGGGAGTCCACAAAGTCACTAGATAAGAATTGAACTGAACTCCTGAAGTGAAAGTGAGAAACTTAGATTGGCATCATTGTGCTTATTTATCACTTATTCTTATAAATGAATTTGATGGTGCATGAGTACAAAGGGTTGACTTTATGCCATGTGAAAATGGCATGATCCGACCTTAGCTCAGTTGGTAGAGCGGAGGACTGTAGTTGTTTAAGGACCGACAGATAATCCTTAGGTCGCTGGTTCGAATCCGGCAGGTCGGATTATTTTTTTTTGTCTTTGTGGAAATTGGCATTTTCTATATACAATTTCCTTTCTGCAGATGCCATTCTTTATTTGTGTGTGTGTCACTGGATAATGCTATAAAGTACAGAGAATTGCTGGCCCGTAGTGTAACGTAGAGTGGTTTGCTGTAAACGAATACTAGTAGTCATCTTAGCACATGAAGAAGTTTTCCTAATTGTTGCCTTTTTGCCTATTTTTATCAGATATTCGTTGCTATTAGTTTGATTAATCTGATATTAGAAGTTGACTAATTTTTGCACTTGCTGGAGACCTGGAGTAGCAGGACCTGACCTTCGTTCAGTTGGTAGAGCAGAGGGCTGTAGTTGGTCAGTGACCCTCAGATGATCCTTGGGTCGCTGGTTTAATCCTGTAAATCGGACTTCTTTCCTTTCTGGAACCTATATATTGTTTTCTTCTGAATGGTGTAGCTCCGTTACCCTATGTAATGACTAAAGAGTGAAATTTTCCGACAGTTTATGGTGATCAGTGCCCCAGTATGACACATAGGACTATTGACTGTCTCCTGTAAATGAACTTTAGTGACAAGCTTAGGACATGGAAACTTTGTCCTTTGCTTTTTGCTTGTTTGCACATAAGTTTGCAGTGTTTGAACTGCACAAGTCTGATTCTATGTTAAACTTGTAAGCAAAGTGGTATGAAGAAGAGTGCTTATTTGGGTTTGCTGGAGTAGCAACCCCTGCCTTCTTTTACGAACAAATATCTGCACCTTTTTATTCTTTTTATGTTTCATATTGCATGTAAGATTTGTCTGGGCTTCTAGTATGTTTAGTGTTTCTGTAGTGGTTTGTTACTATAAACAACATAATGGTGCTGGCAGAGCTTTGAAGTAGATAGTTTTCTGGTCACTGATTGAGATCAGACAGGTTTGATTATTGTGCTTCATCTTCTCTTTGTGCTGTGGATCCCCTAGTCCATTTCTTTGGTGGTATTGATTGAATGATTTTGAATATTTGTTGCCCCATGTTCTTTTCTTTTGTCAAGTGATTTGTTTATTGTCTATGATTATTTCTATCACAGAAATAATAGTCTCATTTCTAGGTTGTTGGCCCTAGGAACCTGTATAGAAGGATGATTTGTACTAGTTGAAAACAAAAAACTGCTGGATAGTAGATTATCAGCTTGGAGCTACTTATATGGGATAACATTCTACTTGGCCTAGAAGTTTAGCTTATTCGTCATCAATAGTAGCTTCTACAGGGGGATCCCTGAAAATAATCTCAGTGGTACAAGTTATTCTGGAGTGATGGCGATTGGCGGGCAATGGCTGATTTTAGCAGGTCTACCCTAGAAAAATAGTTGCTGTAGGTTCATGGTCCAGCGGTGTTCGTGTTTGAACGCAAGGCTGCAAGGTTTCACAGTGGACATGTTGTTAGTAATCTAAAGTCTAAACTGACCTATAAAAGTAGTGGCTCAGGCTATTAGTGTATAGGTGGGCTTTCTGCATCTGTAATAGGCGAGAGAACCTTAGGTCAATCGGTAGAGTGGAAAACTGTAGTTGGTTTCAAATCAGAGTTCTTCTGATTTTTATAGTTCTTCTTCTTCTCCTTCTTCTCTCTCTCTCTCTCGGTCTGTCTTCGCTAGGCATCCGTACTTGTCGATCCTATACAGTTAGACCCTGGCCTTGTAGAGTGGCTCCCTTTACTTTGAAGTTGATTCCTTGTATTTCTGTTATTTGGTTCACGCCTTTTTCAGTCTTCAGGTTTGGTTAGGGAATCCTATGATTTAATCAGCTGTAAGACTGATAAAAATTCAGGAACTAGTTCTCTTTGTGTCTATATGTTGTGTATTGCTTTCTGGTCACATATCCTAACTTTTTTTTTTTTTTTTTTTTGTCTACTGTTCTGCATTCATGCTTCAATTGTGCACTTGCAGTTTGTGGTGCAATTAACCATGACTGGTCCAACTTGTGGGATGTGGTTTAGTTTGTTTGTCTTTTTGCAACTGTAGCATAAGTTGAAGTTATTGGAGGCTTTTAAATTTTTTAAGGCATGCTATCTACTTCTACAGCTAGTCTTGGGAGAAATCGTCTACTTTTATTATAAAAGTAGACCAAATCATGTTGACCCAATAAAGACATATAAATCTACACTCAATTTGGGCTTGTAGGGAACTTATGAAAAATTAGTCAGTAACGAGTTGGTCTACTTTTATTAGACGGTCTTTGCTAATAATTTGTGCTACTAATATGACATCAATTTTAAAACATGTCTCTTTTCTTTTCTTGGTTATACAAATTCAATTGACCATTGTCGTCATTGGGTTAATTCATCCAATAATGTCGTGGCCTACACATATCCGTACCCTTTCCACTCTTTTATCAAGTAAAAGGTGACAATCTTTTTGTACCGGGAACTCACTCTTTTGCCATACTATTGGGTTAATTGACCATATTAATGGCTTTGAGAAAATACTTTTTCTGGTAGTGTTGCGAAGCTTTTAATTCATAACCAACATTCTCATAATATCACTTTTTATTACTCCCTCTGATCTTAAAAGAATGACATTTTAACTAACTTTACATAGATTAAGGGTAGTTTGTGTTAAATGCTTTTTTTTATTAGTCCTTTTTTTTAGAGTTTTTTTCTCTC